>MJUU01055334.1:0-36363 GCA_002080025.1 Modiolus philippinarum | reverse complement strand
AATTCTGAATATTGCATTTATCTTGTGCCAATTCGACCAAATTCTGAATATTGCATTAATCTTATGACAACCCGACCGAATTCTGAATATTACATTAATCTTGAGCCAAATCGACCGAATTCTTAATATTGCATTAATCTTGTGCCAACATTACATAATTCTGAATATTGCCTTAATCTTTTGCCAACTCGACCGAATTCTGAATATTGCATTAATCTTGTGCCAACTCGACCGAATTCTGTATATTGCATTAATCTTGTGCCACCTCGATCGAATTCTGAATATTGCATTAATCTTGTGCAAACTCGACCGCATTCTGAATATTTCATTAATCTTGTGCAAACTCGACCGAATTCTGAATATTGCATTAATCTTGTGCCAACTCGATCGAATTCTGAATATTGCATTTATCTTGTGCCAACTCGACCGAATTCTGAATATTGCATTAATCTTGTGACAACCCGACCGAGTTCTGAATATTGCATTAATCTTGTGCCAACTCGACCGAATTCTGAATATTCCATTAATCTTGTGCCAACTTTACATAATTCTGAATATTGCATTAATCTAAGTGCGAATATTTTTAGATGCCTAAATAATAATTCATTGATTTAATTTACATTACTGATTTTGATACGAGTCAGACTATCATTAAGATTACGTCTGTCCATAAATTCTGAATATTGCATTATTCTTGTGCCAACTCGACCGAATTCTGAATATTGCATTAATCTTGTGTCAACTCGACCGAATTCTGAATTATGCATTAATCTTGTGCCAACTCGACCAAATTCTGAATATTGCATTAATCTTGTGCCAACTCGATCGAATTCTGAATATTGCATTAATCTTGTGCCAACTCGACCGAACTCTGCATATTGCATTAATCTTGTGCAAACTCGACATAATTCTGAATATTGCATTAATCTTTTGCCAACTCGACCGAATTCTGAATATTGCATTAATCTTGTGCCAAAAGGAAAATACTGAATTAAAGGGCATGCATGTGTTAAAAATTTAAGATGTCTTGTCTTATGCAAAAAAAAAAAAGAAAAACAAACAAACAAACAACAACAAAAACAAAACAACAAAAAAAAAAAAACAAACGAACAAACAAAAAACAAATGTAGGAATATTATAGTTTTGACTCAACGTTCAGAGGGGAATATAATGATTTGTTCAAAGTCACATGTGGCGGTATTTGCCAATAAAGTATGTGAGAACCGAACCGTCAATCCAAAAGCGAACAATCCAAGGACAATGGCAACACCAGAAACAAAAAAGGGGGGAAAAACAGAGACACAACATGGGTACGGCACAGAAAAGAAAAATGAAGACACACACACACAAAGATTAACAACACGGAAAAATGACTACTAGTTTAGTTATAAATATATATATATGGAAAACACAAACTGATTTCTAACGATGTCCAGAAAGTGGTTCTTGCGCTTTGTGAAAACAATGAAAATCGCCTACGAGACCAAAGTCCATGTACGATTTTCCGACAATAATTGAAATTGGATATTTTGTGTACCATACCTGACAAAATAGAATTTGTAAAAGTTAAATTCATGACAATATATCAAAATTTTTCATCATTCAGATATTTTTGTGTAAGTTTTGTTGCTCAGTATTTGTATATAAGTAAAATTAAAATATTTTCATTGACATGATTCGATATGCAAACTGACAAAGTACAATTTTCTTTAACATATCGGCGAATTGATTTTGTTAGAATTTTACGTCCAGTAAGCAACACTGAGGCCTGTTTAAAGGGCCTAATATCCTATATCCTATATCCCAGCCAAAAAGTCTTGTATAAAATATCACTCTGAACATTGAAGATATCCTAATAATTATTGAAAAATCATATCCAATTTGTAAAGATATCCTATATCCCTGTTAGTTTTGTCTAATATATCCTGAGACAGAATTTACATGAAACGAGCCTCAACATTTCAACTATATCATGAAGAGAGCAAAAAATAAATAAAAAATATAAGAGAAAGAAAAACATGTTGGTAGGACAACGGAAATCAAATAATTGATTGCAAGTGGAAATGTGAGAAATGTATAGGGGTCAGAAAACGAAGTTTTTATTTAATGCCTGTCCTTTTTTACTACATAGAAAATGTCATTTCAGTTCGTTGAGCACAGCGTTTCTTCACATGTTTACTGTCTGTAATTATTACCTGACCACCACTTATGGACAAGGTATAACACTATAAATAACTAGTGTCCGTTAGCTTCGTAGATGGGGCCCTGAAAGGAAACCCATATGTCTGGTTCTTGGAATAACGACAGTAGAATACAGAAGAAACGGAGGAGTTGTATTTGCAAAAATCGAAGTCAAAAGACGTGTTTAAAACAGTAACACAGAAACAATGACATTAAGCAGCTACAAAACAAAGAAATCAAGATGTGTTTATGAAACACCACATATGCCTCCGCCCAATTGTTTTACTTCTTTGACCTTGACCTTTCACCATACATAATTGTGGGGGATTTTTTATGTTCCCCTTGACTAGACCTATACACCTGCCAAGTATGATAAATCTATCTTGAATAGTTAAAAAGTTATAGCCAAGGTTAAAGTTTCGGAGGCACAGACAAACAGACAGACAGGACAGTACAAAAACAATATGCCCCTGATCCTTGATCTGGGGGCATAAAAATGACAGCATTTAAAACCAAACCAAGAGACACACCTGATGAACTGCAATGAAACAGAGTCACAGTTGAAGGGTAAGCGTGTCCTTATATGTTAAAAGCACCAGTCAGACTGCTAGGGAGTCAATTTAGGAAGAAAATAATAAATGGTCTTATCAAAAATGTGAATCTGGACCTGTGTAATCTCCGCGGAATTGATTCATCAGTCTTTGCATATCAAAATGTCACTTTACTAAATTTAATATTTACAGTGTGTCCGTCTTTATGCGGGAGAGCTTTTGGAGCTTTCAAAAAAGAGTGTGGGTAAGAGGTACTGATTACGGAATTTCAGGAAAATAACTTTCAAATTCCAAGCCCCCAAAGGGGATCCCAAGGTATAAAATTAGAGCTAGTAGCTCCGGCTTGCGGGATATAACCCCTCCTAAAAGGGGGTTTATCCTTGAGGAACCCATGATAAAGAAGTACGACCCAGACAATTCTGAATAAGAGATAAAAGCGTAGATATTAATAAATGTCGATTATGAATAAGAGATGACAGCGTAAAAAATCATCTTTTTTATGAAAAAAAAAATGTTGAAACACGAATCAACAATCCATCGGGTTACTATTATAAAAAAGTCAATATAGTTAAACAGCACAGAATCTAGACTTGTTAAATATTAAAATGATTCCATTTAATAAAATTATATTATGTGGTTTATAAAGTTTTTTTAAATGATTTTCTCTCGAGAGTTTAAGAGTAGTATAAATTCTTCGTTTTCGTTGGACTGATAAAATAAAGTTACATTAGTTCGAATATTAAAATTTAAAAAAAAGTTTTACGGATTTCACACTTTTCTTTTCTTTTCCGATTTGTCAGTTGTTAGAAAGTACAAAACTGTTGAAGATGAAAAAACAACCTAATAGTAAGCATAAGAATTTATTTGTTTAGTCCTAATACAAATCCTAACATGATTTTCACACACACACACACACACACACACACACACAAACTGCTGTTTTACTGGCGTGGATTTTTGTGATTTATAAGGGAAATTTACATGCTAATTTGATCATTGATTGATGAAATGCCTTTCAATATGCATTTTTAGATAATTGCAAAAATTGGCTGTAGTTAGCCTAGCTTTTCAAGTTTATTTCAGCTATGGCCCGTGATGCTCATCAGAACACTTTTCATAATTTATTATGTAGTCTTTTATTATTCTAATGTCTAGTCTACAAAAAGTATGAAATTAATTAATTAGATATCAAACTTACTAAAAAATAATTTTGCCAATTGCAATTCCGTCATCTTCAGACTTCACTGAAAACTTTTAGAAAAAATATCTACATAAGCTCACAGAACGCACAAGAGGTATAAAACATACACTTATTTGTTTTCCTTACGTATATATAACAGGGCAGCCAAACAGTCACAGTCTTAAAAACCAGTAATAAATTAGTCAGGGAAATGAAGCAATGGTCAATGAACGGAAAGTTTACATTAGAGATTAAGATTCAATATTAATTCAAAATACAAATTTTATAATACAAATTACTTATAAAATGGCAGGTATATAGACAGAGGCTGCAGAAAATGATAAAATTTCGTTGAATGTTTATTTTTGATTTTCTTTTCTTGGATTATAAAGTGTGATTTCAATTGTCATATAAAGTGATCTTTATCGATAAAGATTGTATTTTGTTGTTACCAATGCTGAGGCTTGTTTTTGGGATCCCAATATCCCATATCCCAGTAATTCTGGACTTAAATATCCCTTTGAAAACTGAAGATATCCTATTAATTATTGAAAAATCCCATTTTTCATAGTCGAAATATCCCATATCTCAGTGCATTTTTGTCCCAAATATCCCGTATCACATTTACAAAAGTGGTAAATATCCCGTATCTCGATATGCCATAAACAAGTCGCAAAGCTGTTGCAATCGTAGCATATTTGAATACCTTTGACATTGTACAGTAGAGAATAAGGGAAATAACAAAATTTGTGAACATATTTGTAAGACAACAAAATTCAGTGAATTAAAAGGACCAAAAATGTTTGGTTGAATTTGTTAATTGTATTAATTATATATGGTAAGTAAATAGTGAGGATTGGAATGAAAATTACATATTTTGAATCTAAATTCAATGTTGAATGGAAATATATTCAAGAAACTTAATTTGTCCAAACTGCTATCTTCAGAATTCAAATTTACAGTAACTTCGGTATTTAAGCTATTTGTTTCCACTGGATCTGTGCCTACAATGGTATACCATAAGTCTCCTAGAGCCTAAAACCCTCTTGAATGTGGACCATCTCAATATAAAATGTATGTGAATATTATACAATTATGGTCTTTTGTAGAGGTCGATATGAGTTTTAATAGACCTCAAAATTGATATTGACCGACGCTGGAGGCGGAGGTTAATATCTGAATTTTTACGTCTATTAAAACTCATATCGACCGATACAAAAGATCCATAATTGTTTTATTACATAATTAATAATCAGCTTACTTGGTAATTGTAAGATTTTTCAACAATTTTCTTTCGGGATAATATATAGTACAAGACGGAAGTTGTACATTTGTATTAACTTTTCAATGTGCTTTCCAATCTCTTCATACGACGATGAATGCATCAAGCAGCTATCAGTACATTATTTTATGCTCATGACATAATTTTTTCATTGATTTTTTTAACGTAATAAAAATCTCTCGATTCTGCAACATATGTACACGTCTTTTTTCAAAGTTTAGATTTTTTCGTGACATATTTTCATAGAAATTTGAAATTGCGTCCTTAAAGTATTTTAGGGAAATAATAAATGAACATCACCTACCTTGTGATAATACGACTCGGTCTGATTCCCAGGTCTAGAAATGGAGGTGAACCTTGCAGAATTTTTAAAACGTATACCCCGATTGTGTATCGCATTATCTTAATTTCGACCACTTTCCGGGTATTCGTAAATAGCTGTCTACTTGTTGCAAAATGATTCTAATGTCAACTCAGAACAACAAACGTCTGCTTCTAGTCCAACGCCATTTTGTCAATTGTTATGTTGGGCTTCCCGAACATACTTATAATAAAGCCTTTCTGATTGGCCGAAAGTCTCGTGACTCCGTGTAAACCTGTTTTTCATTGGCTATTTAAATAGATTCTTAAAATAGATTTCGCGAGTCAATATCGTTTTTAAGCAGACCCGAGAAATGAAAGTGAAAGTTGAAGCGAGTCAATTCGATTTTTTATTGAATATCATGTGACAGGTTTTCATCCAATAGATTAACACTATTATAATCGTTATGTAATAATATTTTTTATGAGAGTATCCTCCCATGCAATGCTCTGTCCATTGTTGATAACTTGACTTTTGCATCAAATAAATGGTAATTTGTTCTGTATAAACATCTTTCGGTTTTCTAAATATTTTGATCTTTATCTGCACTGCAGAGACATAAGTTATAAAAACCATCTGAAGAAATACTGTTTATAGTAGCTTTGATATTTTTAATTGATTCTATGAGTAAATTTTGTAGATCACTGAAACAAATCTCTAGATATCATTTTTTTTAACTGAATTGAAATATGATTGTGTGATTTAACTTATAAACATAAACTAAAATGGCACCCAAGCCAGATATGAAATAGAATCCTATCAAAATTTCCTATTAGACCAGTGGCCAAAGGAGCGATACATATTCTGGTTAATTTCTCTTCATTGTTTTAAGTGGCTGGTCAGTGTTTTAGTGAAAGTTTTCAACAGCACAAGAGTTTTGTATTTTTTCTCAATTTTCCAAATATTCTGGTTCAATTTTATTTATTGAGTATATATATTCATACCTTGTTCTTGTTCTGATAAAGCTGAAACATTATTGATTAATCAGTTAACAATAATTAACAAAATAATAAGCTAAAACTATGTTTTTGAAAAGGAATCATATTTAATATGTAATACATCCACAAACGAATACAGAAGGAAAAAGGAGTAAAGGGAAACTTAAAAGTCAAATATCCAAATACACAGCAATTCTTGTCTAATACGAGTTGATATAGCATGACAAATACAAAAACAAATAAACGAAAAACAAAAAAAGAAGCCATATATACGGTTAGTCAGTTATAGAATGTTTAGCACAAGGTAAATTTTCTAGTATTCTTTCGGACGGTTCAATGGTTTATTGTAACATATCGAGGACGTATTTAGAGTTTTACATTAATATGTCGGAAATCAATTCTTAGTGTAGCCAAAAAATGTAGTTATCGTGTTTTTGCATAATTCTGATGATTTTTTTTCCTTTCACTATAGGCTTAAACAATTTAGCATTTCAAAAGGCAACAAATCAGAGTTCTACATTGGATAATGATAACGAAAATTTTGGGCATCATAAGGCAAATGATGAAAAATTTGGCCAAGATGCAACAAAGGGTGAATGTGCGCACACTTCCTATGAAGATCCCATCTTTTGGTGGAGAATAGACTTGCAGACAACGTATCAGATTGAAAATGTTGTCATCTATAGTCGTAGAGATTGTTGTTGTAAGTACATCTATAGTCGTACAGATTTTTTGTCGTAAGTACATCTATAGTCGTACAGATTTTTGGTCGTAAGTACATCTATAGTCGTACAGATTGTTGTTGTAAGTTAATCTATAGACGTACAAGTTGTTGTTGTTAGTACATCTATAGTCGTGCAGATTGTTGTCGTAAGTACATCTATAGTCGTACAGATTGTTGTCGTAAGTACATCTATAGTCGTACAGATTGTTGTCGTAAGTAAATCTATAGTCGTGCAGATAGTTGTTGTAAGTACATCTATAGCCGTACAGATTGTTGTCGTAAGTACATCTATGGTCGTACAGATTGTTGTCGTAAGTACATCTATAGTCGTACAGATTGTTGTCATGAGAACATCTATAGTCGTGCAGAGTGTTGTCGTAAGTACATCTATAGTCGTGCAGATTGTTGTTGTAAGTTCATCTATAGTCGTGTTGTCGTAAGTACATCATTGGTCGTATAGACTGTTGTCGTAAGTACATCTATAGCCGTGCAGATTGTTGTTGTAAGTACATCTATAGCCATACAGATTGTTGTTGTACGTTCATCAATAGTCGTACAGATTGTTGTCGTAAGTACATCTATGGCCGTACAGATTGTTGTCGTAAGTACATCAATAGTCGTACAGATTGTGTGTCGTAAGTACATCTATAGTCGTACAGATTGTTGTCGTAAGTACATCTATAGTCGTACAAGATTGTTGTTGTTAGTACATCAATAGTCGCACAGATTGTCGTCGTAAGTACATCAATGGTCGTACAGATTGTTGTCGTAAGTACATCAATAATCGTACAGATTGTTGTCGTTAGTACATCAATGGTCGTACAGATTGTTGTCGTAAGTACATCTATAGTCGTACAGGTTGTTGTCGTAAGTACATCTATAGTCGTACAGAATGTTGTCGGAAGTACATCTATAGTCGTAAAAGATTGTTGTTGTAAGTACATCAATAGTCGCACAGATTGTTGTCGTAAGTACATCAGTGGTCGTACAGATTGTTGTTGTAAGTACTTCAATAGTCGTACAGATTGTTGTCTTAAGTACATCTGTGGTCGTACAGATTGTTGTCGTAAGTACATCTATAGTCGTACAGATTGTTGTCGTAAGTACATCTATAGTCGTGCAGATTGTTGTCGTAAGTAAATCTACAATCATACAAATTGTTGTCGTAAGTACATCTGAAGTTGTACAGGTTGTTGTCGTAAGTATATCTATAGTGGTAGATAATTGTCGTGTACATCTATTGTGGTATAGGTTATTGCCATGGGTACATCTAAAGTGGTACATTTTGTTGCCGTAATTAGTTGTATTGCTTTTTTACTTCCAAATGTTTGATTTTTATTTGCACTGAAGGAACATAAGATGTAGGAAAGGTCAGGAGCTAACCTAGAATTGTTTTGGCGCTGTGCTGTTTTATAGAAAAGAGTAGACTGTAGAGCTCTTCACATTTTGCATAAGAATGCCCCAGCGATAAGTCAATTTAAGTTTTTTACTTTTGTTTTTTTTATTTATTTGATAAGTGTAAGACACCACTTATTGAAATACATTTGTCTTTTTTATTTAATGTTGAAATGAACTTAAATCTACAAAATTAAATGTGCAGTTATTTGACCCAGAATACAACTGGCACCTACATGTATCAACAACGGACAATTTCGTATTAAATGCCCTCATAGAAAAGCACTGCACCACGCAAATGTCATTTAGGTCCGATTTAAAGTTAAATATCTCTAAAACGACCAATACTACGAAAGTCTATATTTTCAAGCCTCTACCAATTTGTCTCCTTTTTGTTTGGAAGTCAAATCTTCTTGCACCGAATGGTACGTTAATTTTTATGTATTTATCAAAGTTTTTATTAATCACCTGCTTAGCTGAAATTCTATTTACTGTACGTATAGATATGAAGTCACTCTGTGTTTATTTTGCTCACTCGTATGTGTTTTCTTTTCTTAAAAAGGTCCTTATACTTTAATTGACAAAAAATATTTCTTAGAAATTTTTTACTAAGGTTGCGTTGTTATTATCACCAACAAATTGTCATTTTTATGCACCCGAGAATCGAGATTCAGGAGGCATTAAGTTTTTGGCCTGTCTCTCAGTCTGTTTGTTTGTTTGTTGTTTGTTTGTCTGTAGGTCCACAAAAATCTTTAATATGCGGTATGTTTTTTAATGTTAAGTGATAGTGCTTTCATATTCTGCATGTGTACTCCTAGTAGAAAGACCTTTCAAACAATACCAAACCTCTTGACCTTGTGACCTTTAACTTGACATATGATGGGCTTTAAATGGTAAGTGACGTGGCCTTCATAATTTGCATGTGCATTCCTTGTGCCAAGACATTTCAGACGGTACCCGAATATTGGATATTGCGACCTTGACCTTCTCGTTTGAACCATTGCATAAAAATTTTAAGATTGGGTATGTCTTTTTAATGGAAAGTGATATTGCTTTGAAATTTTACAAGTACATTCCTTGTGGAAAGACCCTTCCTTTGGTGCCAGAATATTTGACCTGGTGACCTTGACCTTGGCATGTGACGATCTGATAGAAATTTACTACTAATATGAAATTAACTTGTGTTTTATTTATATATAGAAACACTGTGGAATCCATCTACAATAAGATACTTATTTATATCTGCTGCAAAAAAAAAAGATATTATACCCATAGTTTTTAATTCGAAACAACATTTTGCACATTTAAACGGTAAGAGACTGTGTTTTCATCTTAAAGGTGTATTTATAAGGTCGCCTAATAACTTTGTTAACTTATTGTTTTCTCTGTTTCTCTTTATTTTCAAATTTCATATTACAGGTGTCGATATAAATATATATAAAGGTATTAATATAAATATATGAAGGGTTGGGGATGTTGCATAGAGTATTATTTATAACTTTCTGATGAAATATCCAGTTCTGTTTTCTTCACTTCCTTTTTTTTTACATATAGAAACAACAAATTCATCATTGAGAAAATTTTTCTTGATATCTACAGTATGTGATCTTATATATTATTCAGTACAGTATCTTCATTTAAAACTTTTAACATTTTGTATATAATTTTTGCATTTCACTTTTGTATATAATTTAAATGGTAAGAGAACACGTTTTGTATTTCACTTTTGTATATAATTTTTAAAAATGGCAAGAGAACACGTTTTGTATTTTACCTTTGTACATAATAAAAATGGTAAGGGAACAGGCTTTGTATTTCACTTTTGTATATAATTTAAATGGTAAGAGAACACGTTTTGTATTTCACGTTTGTATATAATTTAAATGGTAAGAGAACACGTTTTGTATTTCACTTTTGTATATAATTTAAATGGCAAGAGAACACGTTTTGTATTTCACCTTTGTACATAATTTAAATGGTAAAGGAACACGTTTTGTATTTCACTTTTGTATATGATTTAAATGGTAAGAGAACACGTTTTGTATTTCACTTTTGTATACAATTTAAATAGTAAGAGAACACGTTTATATTTCACAGTTTGATGGCTTATTGTGTTTGCTTTGGAGAGTTTTGTTTTCCATCAGAATATACTTCATTGTAATAATAAATTGATCAATATTTCTCATTTTTGAACATTATAGGGGAGCGACAAGCAGATTTTGACATATATTTGTACAATTCACCACCTTCACTCTCGGAAATTCACGATGAGAATACCGGGAAGTTATGCTATCATCAAAAAGGAGTAGCAGAGACTATGTTGAATGTCACATGTGCAGAAGGTGCTGAAGGCCGTTTTATACAAATAAGGAAGAAAAAGAATCCAAGTATCAAAGGAGATAGCCTTACGTTGTGTGAAGTACAGGTTTTCGGTCAAAAGGTATCAAATACAGGTAATGAACTGTTATTTGATCTGGTTTCATTTCAAACTTATAAAGGCATCATATTGTAAGTTTTTTATTCATCAAATAATATTTGTCTTTTCCATTTGACTAGTGCAGTGCATGAGATATTAATTTGGTAAAGAGCATCCATCCGCATGGGTGTACGAAATGTGGGGGGGGGGGGGGGGGGGGGTTCCGGAGGTTGGAACCTCTCCCTTTTTTCTGGACAATCATGTATTTTCAAATGAAGATACAGTGGAACTTGTCTAATCCGACACAGCACGAGACCACAAAATTATGTCTGATTACACAAGATGTCGGATACTCGGGTTACAAAAAAATAAAAAGTTGTCTTTTGGCCCTGAAAATCCTGTCGGAATTGACAGGATTTTGGAATACTCAGGTGTCGGAATAGACAGGTTTCACTGTACTTGTGTTTTAGTAAGAAAATACCCTTACAATTTTTGCGCCTCCCTCCGCTCGGCGAACTTTCCTTGCAGTTCTTATTGGAACCCCCCTTTCCAAATTGTCTGTATCCGCGCCTGCATCCGTGATTATAACCGAAATGGAGAGAATATTTTACCTAAATTTGTGCTCACTTACTTCGCGAATGCGAAATCATTCACAAGCATGAAGAAAAATAATACGAAGAAATTGAACAATGTTCAAAGTGTATATATAGAATTCTCCAACAAAATGCAAATTGCCTGTTGTGCACAATGCATTAACGGTTGCTAATCTAAGTGCACGTCCCTGCCTTTTTCATGCTTTTCCCCTGTACAGATAACTGCCCAAAATGTCCGTCACAAGATTCTTCCATACATCGAAACTGATTGTTTATTTGATATCCTTTCATTAAGTAGCTTTACGAATGCCTTAAAATGTTCTCTCATTCAAATACGACATATTGTCAAAAAAAATTATATTTTGTTTTATTTGTAAGTGAGGGTATCAACAATATTACCTATCAGAATTGTGAAGAGTCGAAATCAAAATGGAAAAAAAGACAAAGCAGCTTGAAATCTATCGGAAAAATTATAATCTATAGTGAAAATAATGGCTAAACCGGTTTAAACTCTCACCAATTCGAATCCGTTAGTGTTTGTTAGGCATATAACAGCACTTGCCATTGAAATGCCTGAGACAATAAACAGAAATGCTCATCAAAGTACAAAAAAACCTAAATCACAGTTTTGATTTTTACCAGAAGGGATATCTTTTCTGAAAATTTCTTTAATTATCGAATGAGGCAGGATTATTTAAAGCCGTGATTGATAAAAAGGTAACAGAGAAACTGCATAATGAAAAAGTCTGCATAATAAGGGCTAGCTCTGGCGTAACAGATAGGTCGTGAAACATACATTCCTTAAGAACGAAAAGAAGACACATTTGACTCCATGTTACTGAATTTGCTCGTGTGAAATTAAAGTTGTCCCTTTGGCGTAAATTTTAATATTGAGATGATCAATCTCGGCAATTTCGAAATGTTAGTCTAAAAACGAGGTAGGTGTAATTATTTCTATTGTTTCTTTATTTTTAACTATGGAGAATAAATTTTTGGGATTAACTTTGCAAGCAAATAATCTGGTATCAGCTGAAATAATGTTATTAAAAATGTATTTGATTGAAATATCTAGCTTCATTTATTTTATGAGCTTCTACAAGTCCTTGAATTAATTCAGTATCGTAGGAGTGTGAGAACAAATCTGAAGCAGAGGAGCACAATTCGTATCCTTGGTATACCTTGCTGCTGATAAAAAAGCCCTTGGAACGTAACAAATTATGCATTATGCACACAAGCTACCAGAATTTGTCATCGACGCAAACTTTGTCCGTTTTACAAGGTTTTTTTGTTTTTGTTTTTTTTGTGTTTTTTTTTGTGTTTTTTGTTTTGTTTTTTTGTTTTTTTTTAATATCGCGTCAAAGCCTCTTACCACAATTTCTTTGAAATGGCAAATATTTTTATTACTCGTTTTGTATTTGTTTTTCTCTGTTACCGTTTTTGCTATGTCTATGGACTCTGATTTTTGTAGTCATCGCTTTCCTTGTTTCTTCAGTATTCTAATGCCGTTGTTAAGTTTGTCACTCCAGTAATTAATAATCTCACCTGTCTTTTCCTGTAGAAAAAATCTTGGTAAGTTCAAAAGAAAAGTAAAGTGTTAAACTAGGTGTTATTTTAGTAGGTACCACAGGTAAGACAGGTGTTGGTTTCTGTCCTTTGTTGAATACATAAGGAACTAGAGGCTCAGAGACTGAGCCTGTATCGCTCACCTGGCAAAATGCTTCTACGCCATACATGACTAAAAAAGATGTTTTCTTACCAATGGGGTCAAATGTAAGCATTAGCACCCGTGTTTTTTGTCTAATCCTATTGAAATGAATAATTTTTGCAAAGGACCTTCTAACATTTCAGAGATGATGATTATAAGGATGGTTATCTCATTCCTCAGGCTCCAATTTTAAACTATGTTCTGCACTGGAGGCCATCTTTTATGTCAGATCAAAGAACCTTCAATACAGTCTTACTGTTAAGATTAGTTGAATTTGCTTCAGTAGCGTCAGAGGAGATAGCAAATATATGGTTTTTACCATAGGGTCCCATGTTAGACTATGTTCTGCGCTGGCAGCCATGTTTTTAAGGGAATCGGAAAAATTTCGGCAATCTACATAAAAGACCTTCCATACATCATTCCTGTAGAGTTTGGTTCAATTTGCTTCAGAAGCTTCAGAGGAGATAGCAAATACATGCTTTTCCCATAGGGTCACATGTTAAACTATGTTCTGCGCTTGCGGCCATGTTTTTTCACGGATCGAAAAAATTTCGGGAAACTATGAAAAGGACCTTCCATACTTCATTCCTGTAAAGTTTGGTTCAATTTGCTTCAGTAGCTTCAGAGGAGATAGTCAATATATGCTTTTCCCATAGGGTTCCATGTTTAAACTATGTTCTTCGCTGGCGGCCATGCTTCTTCGCGGATCGAAAACATTTCGGCAATCTAAGTAAAGGACCTTCCATACATCATTCCTGTAAAGTTTGGTTCAGTTTTGTTCAGTTGTTTCAGAGGAGATAGCCAAAATGTGCATTTACCCATAGGGTCCCATGTTAAACTATGTTCGGCCCTGGCGGCCATGTTTTTTGGCGGATTAGAAAAATTTCGGCATACTTTGTGAAAGACCTACCATACATCATTCCTGTAAAGTTTGGTTAAAATTGGTCCATTGGTTTCAGAGGAGATAGTCAAAATGTGAAAGTTTACGGATGACGACGACGACGGACGACGACGGACGCCAAGTGATTGCAAAAGCTCACATGGCCTGTGGCCAGGTGAGCTAAAAATGAATGACATTAAATTAGTGAAAAATCTCATCTTTATTATGAAATTTCTTTTATATTTGGCATAACCTTTGTCTGCGTGTACAACAACATAATTCCATATATTGAAGGGTGCCATTCACGGACCTCGCAATCTTCAAATACGAACTTGGGTAAATTACTTACACAGCTACGTATTTTTTCAACGAATCTTGACTAATTATGTGATGGATCATATATCCATTCTGAGAAAGACTCAAGTTCTGGATATTGCTTCATCTCCTATGAAATCAAACCTTTAGAATATCATGACGATCTTAAAATTCAAATTCCCATTGATACTCTGCTGTTCTATGAATTAGGGCACATAGGGTCTGTTAGTCTCGTCATGTGACACCGAGAATTCACGATAAGATTCAAATTCGAAAACGTTTCCCGCACAAATGACGTTTTCGGATTATGACGTTTAATTTAATATGTTTGGAACTTCATATGTTTCAGAGTTAAATGCAACTTTCGGGTACAAAAACTGTTCCCGGAAGTTTCAACAGTGAACGAGACTTGCAGACCCTATTGGAGTCTAATGATCTTAATATTGTCAATAATGAGATATCAAGAGGAATTGTAAACAAACTATAGGGCCAAAAGATACTTGTCAAATGGAATTTAGGGGAATTGTCACTGTTTTGGTCCTGCAATGCTTTTTTGTACTTAAAAATTCTCCCGCTAATGGTCTTTGTACAGATTTATGATACTTTGGGCTTAGATTGGTCATTGAAATCAGTAAAGATTTGTAGAAGTCATTTCTTTACAAATCAAAATATTGCTGAGTTTAAAAGAATCTTTTCATAATGGTAAAAGGTTATGAATTTAAATTCATCCTTGAAATAAGGAGGGGTTTCATTGCGATTCAAAATTTTGCTGATGTTATTAGGACACTTCCTTCTTATCTTACGGGATATGAATTAATTTCTTATTTTCTGCGTGGTTAGGTTAAGTTCATACAGGTTGAACTGACGGAAAGACGTCTGAGTGTACATTTGGGTGAAAATATCTATGCCTCCTTTCTCGAGTCCAAAATTTTGTAAAAAAATAAGACTTTGAATCAATATATATCTCACGGGCTGTTTGTCAGGACTACTAGATCAATCGTATGGCCCACGCGCAGATTGTGAGGACTACTTGATCAATCGAATAGCCAACGGGCAGTATGTCAGGATTACATGATCAATCATATATCAAACGGGTAGTTTGTCTGGACTACTTGATCAATCATATATCCAACGGGCAGTTTGTCAGGACTGCTTGATCAATCATATATCAAACGGGCAGTTTGTCAGTACTTCTTGATCAATCGTATATCACAGTGGCAGTTTATCAGTACTAGGACTACTTCATCAATCTATACATCCAGCGGGCTGTTTGTCAGGACTACTTGGTCGATCATATATCGAACGGGCAGTTTGTCAGGACTTCTTAATCAATCATATATCCTGCAAGGAGTTCAACAGGACTGCTTGGAGCAGTGTATACATCGTTCTTGTACAATTACAACTCAATTTCAATTTATTTTCAGGTATGTGTCAATGTGCATGTTCCTTTAAAGAGAAGCCTGCTTACTGGGAACAAATAGATAAAAGAAAATACACAATAGCAGAATTACGAAAAATTTTGGCTCCAGATCTGGCACGACTAGACAAAGAACTTAGAATTAATAAAACAAATCTATCAGCAAATAGGAGGAAGAAAACAAGTGCAGATGACAGCCGAAAATCAGCAAAGAATCTTGGTGTTGTTGGTGTTGTGTTCATAGCGGTTTCAATGGGATTTGTTCTATTTCTTGATATTGTTAACATATGGAAGGGAGTTGAATCCGTTAGAAGGGTTCACAACACATCGTAAATCGGCACAGATGCACCATGTCTCAAATATTGGCAGGTGTTTTTATTTTGTTGTAAACATTTTATTGCTTTTGTATCACGAAACATTTCAGTTGAGAAAATCTAAAACATTACTGGTATAAAGTAAGTAGGAAAACAAACCACCAACATTAAAGTAAAATATAAAAGAAAAACAAAACAGTATAAAATCACATAGAAATATTCAAAATATCCACATTATTAAGTGAGAATTTATTTCTACCAGGAAATGTTTTAAAAAGGTTTGATTTTAAAGAAGTTAGAAAAAATAAAAACTGGAACACCTGGGATTTTTTGGATCGATAATCATAGAAATAAACGGCTGACCTCCTGATTTCTGTTTATATTTTTTCAATTCAATATTTTCATTGTCATTATACATACATATATATGTATGCAACACGATAAAACTCAAACAATAAAATACATAATTAAACAATAAATCAAGTAAACAATTTAAGAATCCCCTGTCCTCAGCTCGGTTGACTGTTTTAAAAAGGAACCTAGTTTGTTCACCTGATTAGGAGTGCTTGGATTGAGGCTACAATTAACTCTATCTATATCAAATAACAGATAAACATTTTCTTTTTCATTTTTAAAAAATCAAAATACTGTTTTCTTGTGGCATTATTTACACCGCAATATAATAATAAATGGGTTTCACCCTCTATTTTCCTTTATTTTTCTTACAGTCTTTCTTCTCTTGGAATTTTTAAATACTTCCCCTTTTCAATTAATAAATTTTGGTCACTTATTTTATATTTTGTAATAAGTTTTCTGTGTTCAAAATTTTGAGAAGATAATTTAATATTTAAAACTCTCTTCAGAGATTTTACATGACTGCTTTAAAGTTTTATATAACTTGAGTTTACTATTGTCATCAATGTTTGCTAGTTTATTTTTAAATAAATGATCATAAGAATATATAATTTTTTACTTAATTTTGTCTCTTTTACTTTTTGTAACATTATATTATGAGATATTGGAAATTAAGGGGGTTTGCTACTCTATATGGAAATAAATAGGATTTCAAATAAATGTGATTTTTTGTTAGAAAATTAAAAAGAAATAATTTAAGTGAAAAAAATTGATAGGTTGATGATCTCGTTTTTGAGTAATAAGTGATTGAAAATTTGGCGGGAAACTGAACTCCTCGGATTTTTCATAGGATTAACATTAGCAAGGTTTGATTACGAATGACTGTGACAAAATAAATAAAATTTAATGAAATTTTCACAGAATGCTCATATAGATGTATAAAATGAAATTATTGGAAAAATTAAGGGGGTCCATGGGCAAAAAATTAAAATGCTTTTAAATGGATAAAACTAGAGAATTCCGAAAATCTGACAGAAATCCCAAAACATGAGGAGCGAACCTCCTAAAGACGTTATATTAAAAATACTTCAAATATATCATGCTGTGTTGTGGGTTCACACCCCGCTTTGTAAATAAAAGACGGGTGCACTCGACTTGCAACTGTATGTGATAAGGTATGTAAGTTACTTACCTGCCCATGGTCGGTGGTTGTCTACAGGTATTCCAGCTTCTTTCAAACTTAATATGTCATTTACCTGCCCCGGGTACAGTAACTCCTTGACCACTAAAACTGACCGCTACGATAAAGCTGAGATACTGCTGAAAGTGGTGTTAAACCCATACAAACAAATCAACCAAAAATGTGTCATGTTTAGCTATAAGATAAGTAAATATTTGTTTACACGCGGACATTGCACACTTCAGTTGATGTAATTTCAATAATTGTAACGGAATCCAAAATTTTGCTCTATGTTGTAAGATAAGTTATTTTATTTTATATGAATAAATATATAATATGCCGGGTAATTTCTTTCACGATAGAGAATACCATCAGATCTTTCAATTCCATTATCATATGTCTCTGCTGCTCGACGGCATTTACCAATCCAGTAATCAGTACTTCGATGTTGATTCGAAAGTCGATTTTATGTGGAAACTTTGGTATTTGAATTTCAGGAAATATTGCTTAAACTAATGAGAAATTCCTTTTTGCATTGGTCTGTCCATAGCTAGTTTCGCCTTTTTAATAAGGTTTTTGGTAATTTGCTGTCTATCAGATACACAAATGTTCGTTTTATGGTTTTGACATGTTCTGATTGATCTGCACGGAACGACATAAATTGTCGGAATGGCAATATATAGAAACCAAATTTACAGTTACATCCTACTTTGTTATTTATTCTATTAAGGATGGTCACTCCTCAGGTTTTTGAAACTGTCTCTGACTTTCGGAATTTTCTTATTTTATCCATCATGATGCATTAGAAAATTTTGCACACTGACCCCCACTATTCTTTTAAAAATATGATACTATACATCTCTAATAGACTTCTGACAAAATTTGATGAAATTCTTGATATTCCTTCATTGCATTTCAAAGGTTGATTGCCTTAATGCAAAGTGAATGAAAAGTCTTGAAAAGTTTGGTTTCCCGAAAAAATTTCCGTCGTTTAAATCTCAAAAACAACCACACTGGCCTATCAATATTTTTGCATAAAATGATGTATGAATCATAATCTAATAAATAAAAATATTAATTTTAAATTCTTGATATAATAAACTTCAGGAGTGACCATCCTTAAGACATTTGCAAAGCATGATTTTTGTATTATAAAGCAAAACGATGGCAGCAGAATACAAAAATGTACCAAAGGAACAAATGAAGTCATGATTACAAAAATCAAAGTCTAAAGACATGGCATAACTTGCAACAGGCAAAAAAAAAGACATGACATCGACGTGATACAGCCACAATACACGGAATTAACAAAACGACATTAAGAACTACGGCACTCATAGTGTGATCTCTTATTTTGTATTAAAGATGTTATTTTTCATAGCGAATAATTAAGTGAGAACCAAACCATCAGTACAAAAATGAATAATACAAAGACAATTGCTACATCGAAAACACAAAAAAGACATCAATTTAGCCCTGCAAATTATAAGACACCTAACGTGTGGGCCATGTCGAATCCAGCACAGGAAAAACAAATTTAATCAGTTTAAAGGACATATCTGTTGTCATCTTGAAAACTAATATCCCATAGCGGTGCCATAATTCCATAATTCAGTAATTAATAGGAGTTCATAGTTCATGAAGGGTGTTTCTTATTCTTCGTGTTTTTGTCTGTGTTAGCAAAATTACTGAAGTTGTCAACGAAAAGATACAAAAGTGCAGAATATTTATACATATGACTAGTAAATTCTGTGATAGAAAAATGGTTTGAAATATCGACTAGAAACCTATAAAGATTTCCGTCACTAACCGTGTTCTGTCCATTATAATGTCTGAGCGAGACAAATTACTCAAGGATATCGCAAGGGACAGATAAATATTATAAAATCGTAGCAAAAACGATCGGTCGACTCCATATGTGACAAATGAAGATCGATCTTTTTCGAGTCCAAAAAGGCAAAAGAATCTTCAAACCACTCAGTGTTTATAATTCATAATGTAATATTATGTAAACTATCACCTTAAAGACTTGGTTGTAAGTTCATTGTCAGGTTAACAGATGACGATAAACAATACCGCTTAAGCGGTGTTTACGGGTCTTAGATTTCACGATGTCTTCAAATTTTCTCGATTTTATTTTCGTTGAACTAAGATTTCACTGCCTGTATAAATCTCATTTAAATTATATTTCACGGTATGCAGCTTTCGGAAGTCTTCGCTAAAATAACCACTTTTACGGTACGTATTTAGCTGTAATGTTTCACTGTTCACGTCAAAACACAGCAAGTTACTGTGAGAATCCCCATTTTGTCTCAAATGAAATTTTGACAAAAATTCACACGACTAGATATATACCACTGCATCGCTAAACGTTTAGCAGGTTTAGTCAAAGGCTTAAACAAATAACTTTTTAAGACAAAAAGCGGTTTATTTATTAAAACCAGGACAAATAGGAAAAAGACACAAGATTAGATAGTGACGACAACATAATATATCATTGTGCCGCCCGATAATTTTGTTTAATCTTGTGAAATGTAGTTCATGTCACGTGACGAAATCGGTTTAGCCGTACCGATTAGACGCGAAATAAATGACTGAAGTGCAGTCGGTTTTTAAGCAAATCGTAATCATTAAACAAGGCATACATTTAGCTCTGTTTGTTGATACATGTATGAGTAACACTGTTATAGTTGAGATATGCATACTAAAGAACATAATATACCATTTACGCTGTACATTTTCCATAGCTCAGATGTAAATAAGATCTTGTAGAGATGTGCATTAGAGGTAGTTGAGATGTACATGAGAGCTATTTGAGTAGAGCATTCGTATGCGTTAGCGCTACATAAAACAACGACGTTGGGATATGGAAAGAACGTAAGACATATTGATTACATATAAATCAAAGTCCTACGGTACTGTTAAATCTATCTGATTTGTCTTTTTGTTTCATGGACTTCGGCTCTTGACAACTCTGTTCGGTAATTATGCTATTTCCTGTATTAATCAAAACCAGGACAAATAGGAAAAAGACACAAAATTAGATAGTGACGACAACATAATTTATCATTATGCCCGACAATTTTTTGTTAATCTTGTAAAATGTAGTTCATGTCACGTGACGAATGCATGAATGTGAGATGCAGTTTGTGATCGTGAGAAAAAAACAAACGTCGTGTCGCATGGCTTGATATTATATTAAGCATCGCATGAAGTACAGATTCTATGTAACGTTCGAGTACTAGTGGTGAGCTGCATGGCTGGATCATTTTTAATATTGTTTGATCGTGTTATGCATTGCTGCTAAATATTGCGAGAAATAGTATTGTATTGTGGGATTTTGATTAAAATTTTGTTAACCTAAGGAGTATCTCCCCTCCAGAGCTCTGTCCTATGCTGATTTTAGCTTTCCTTTTTAGATCTTAATCGAAATTTGTTCTGTATTAGATTTTACACATAATTCGGTTTATGGATAACCAAATGTTTTGATTTGTTCTGCACTGAAGTGACATAAGTTGTCGAAATGCGCATATGTTACTTCGGTATTTTGTTATTTGATAAATGGAAATACGATAACAGTTATTATCACAAACAGGTAGCTTATTAATGCCGCACGACACGATGCATTGATACTTAAACCTTTGTCACAAAAATCTGAAATTAAAAATGCGATTAATGCCTTTTTTTCTGACTTGTAATGACAGTTACTAAAAGATGTTACAATCCCCTAGCTCTACTGGTAACTCTTAAGGAATAAAGTATTTTATTTTCGAAATTTTATAAAACTGTGCATGTACATGTATTCAAAGTATACTGTAAACTAAATAATTTTCGCGAGCTATTTATTTTTTGCGATCTTCGCAAACGTTACAATATCGTGAAAATGCTTCGTCGCGAAAATTGCCTATCACAATACAAATGCATCTGGGGAAATAGGAAATCACGAAAATTAGATGCCGCGAAGTTTAGCCGGACCAATTAGACGCGAAATAAAGTACCGCGAAAATAAGTTGGTTAGAAGTATTGAAATAAGATGGCTCTGTTGTTTGCTTTCTTTGATAAGAACGAAAAGAAAAGTGACATTCATATAGCAATGTGTTGCAAGCGGGACATAATATTTTTTCACTTGTAAGTTTATTGCATGATTCGCAGATCGTGTAATGAATTACCAGACTTTGGTAAACGTCAACGTATATGTATAACATGTATCCGTTTAGTTGCCTTAGGATCCAAAAACTTAAGAGTTCTACATACATACTGGCCTCTCACTTATACTGTCGATGTCTACTGAAATACATTATGATTCTTTACCAAACCAGACTTGGAGTCTTGAGTTTGATTTCTCTTCCGTGGTGCGACAGTGTTTGTTTTAACCAGCCGACTACGCCCGGCCCTTTGTGCTAGCCGGAAGTTTAGCAGCGAGCACTCCTTGATCCTTCTTTCAAAATAACGTTTTATCCATTTTCCTATCTGAGATTGTGGTCATAAAGCTAGTAGTCTACCCGTTTTAGAGTTTATCCCTATGTTTACTTTACTACAGGGAAAAGGGACAGAGAAATTGGAGGTGTGGGGACCGATAAACCGGTTTATCCCTTTCGCTTGCTTTTGCTAGTGCCGATACCAAGTCTGGCTTTCACGAGATCCCTTCGTTGTTTACGTTTGTATTTTGTTTTTTATTTGTGTCTCTTATCGTGCAGATCCTTGAACATTTTGGCTTGTGACCGTTCTTTTCAACCGTTGTAGGTGTTTCCTGTTATCTTTCTTCATTCTATGACTTGATAGTATGAAATGTAGGTCATGTCGTGAGATTCATTTCTGAAAATAGTTTGATGTATCAAAAGTCGTAATCTATAAATTAGTCTGCTTTGAGACAAGACAAAACATTATTATCATGCTGCTGTATAACTTTTATTTCTATGCAGGATATAATGATAATATATGTGCTACGCTTTAAATCAGATTCACGTCAAGATAAATGAGAAATACACAAAAATATGCAAAACGAGTAAATTGCAAATAGTCAAGGAGGTAGACCTGGGTTAAGGGACACAACTCTTAAAATCGCTTGTATGTTTGTCTTAAACATTTCCATAAATTTATTCTAAGCTTCTAAGTAACACGGGTGACTTTAATTCCTTATCACATCAATGCTTAGAAAGCGGTGATGAAACTGCCAGTTTCAAACGCCTTGCTGATTTAAAGCGTTATCTCCCTTAACCTAGGTCTTCTACGGATGCTCAATGGTCATGTTTACATGTTTCTGATTGATTACTCTGGTTGTATTATCATTGCTTATTCTAATGCAACATTTATATAACGAAGGTTTTGATTGGTCAAAACGGACCGTAAATTCCACCATCTACACACCTGGGACAGAGAAGGTTCCCTGTTAAGTCTGGTTCCTAATATTGTAACAAACTCACGAGTTTAAAATAGAACATGAAATTGATTTGTTGCATTAGAATCGCAATAACAGTACATTATTTTTTAAACATCTTTGAGTTTATGGTCTTCCAAACATTTAGATTTTATCTGCACTGAAGAGACATAAGTTGTCGAAATGCGCATATGCAGAATTTGAATTTACAGTAACTTCGGTATTTAGTAATTTGAATACCCGGGGGCATCAATCTTGATTTGACGGTCAAAATATCCATTTACAGGCTCATCTACGCGTCGCATATAAACTGCATTTTGACCGTCAAATCTACGATTGACGCCCCCGGGTATTCAGCAATGTACTGTTATTGCTTAATTTTAAATCTATGAAAACTTCATAGGAATTTGGTTCAAACAAATTTTTGATTACTTGTATTAAAAACGAGTTCAGCAACCTATCAATTGTTATCGCTTTAATCCTTTTCTATCTTTAAGAAAGAAAGAGCTTAAATCAAACGATATAATTTAATGTTATTAAAGCAGCACATAACTAGATTTATTATATTTTCCAATATCTTATAAATTAATCAAAGTGATAATTATAATGAAATAGGATGGACAAGTCTAGTTTGATTTTGAAACTTCCTTCATTTTGTACCAAATATTTGATGTATAGGGTTGATCGAGCCTAATAAACAAATCAGAAAGTATTTAATTTTTTTTTTTTTTTTTAAGACTAAAAAGATAAAAAAAACAACAATTCGTTGTTTCTTTGCTTGGTTTTACCATGCATTTCTGAATATTTTGTCTCAATTGCTTTTACTTCACATCACTTTACGGAACACCTGATGTCACCCTCAGTTTTTTGGGGGTTCACACTGTCAGTGCTTTAGTTTTTTGTGTTGTCTTGTATATCATACTATTGAATTTTAGTTTTGTCTTCGTAAGTAATGTTTGTGTTACCGATTTGTCCTTGTTATTGTCAGAATACTATATAGATTTACAGAAACTTCTCAAATGTTTAACCTTGGTACTGTTCGAGGGTTAGAGAAGTAACACGTACAATGGAATTTTATCGGTTTTGTCTACGGGTTAGAAAATTACATTAACCGATCAGCTATAAAACAGATCTTCCCAACCCTTAAATGCCTCACTGACTGTATGACGGGTGCAGTATGCAGAGCAGGACATGCTTACCCTTCCGGAGCACCTGATATCACTCTTGTTTTTTGAGAGTTCACACTGTTAGTGCTTTAGTTTTTTGTGTTGTATATGTAATGTTCGTGTGTTTTATGGACACGTGGTGTCTTTGGTCTCCGTCTTCTAGTGTTCTTGCTTTTGCCTTGTCTCTGGACTTTGATTTGTGTAATCTTGTGCTTTGTTCCATCGGTATTCCACTGTCGTTGTTTTCATTGTTTATTTAACTCATATTTTCCCAAAATGAAATAAATACAGATTAATACATGGGCATTTCCATATTGGCCTGGTTATCATCCCGAGACACCCATATTGGCCAGAGACGAAGTCGAGGGACAATGTGGGTCGAGGGATGATAATCAAGCCATTATGGAAATGCACATGTATTAAACTTTTTATTACATACTTCCGACGTTAAGAAACGCCAGGCCGATACGGACCGGAAGTCGTTTATTTGCCCAGGCTAATATGGACCGGAAGTCGTTTATTTTGTCCGAGATGCACGAGGAGCATAAAATAACCTATTATTTTCCCGGGATGTGAAAATATGGTTAGTTTACTTCCGGTCATATTGATCATGCAAAAACGCTTTTATTTCTAATAAGTATGTAATAAAAATTCATATTATATGTCACCGATAATCTTGCTTTGAAAATCTGTCCAAATTTAGTATTTCATTTATTTTAATATTTTTAAAATGTCATACAAAACCGTGGGCATTTTAAAGTGGTTTATAAAAGGAATGCTGTTTCATGATAACATCTTCTATTTGAGATAAATATTTTAAATCCTTTGTTTTATCATATTAATCAAAACAGGTGATTTGTGCAGAAAAGGAATTATCTCTCATACCCCATGTCTATTACCTGAACAGAGAAACACTTCAGCTATCTGTTGAGTGGGAAAAAAAAGCTTTATTTCACTGTTTCATTAAGAGAAATATTTTATGTAGTTATTTGCCGGACATGGGAGCTAATTTGGTATATTTAGTTTGATGATTTACCAGAAATTCCTAGCTTCATATTCGTAACGGTAACCAAACAAAACTCACAATATAATTCAATAATTGCGGTTCTCCTGATCTATAGGAAGGGTATACTTAACAAATGAATTTATTTCTTTGTCGTTTATTCCGATTCCATCAAAACCAGTATAACAACTTTCCTAAAATGTTAATGTAGAAAATAATGAGCGTTTATTAATATGCTAACAACACCCTTGAAGAATGATGTATAATTATAGGTTTCATTATGAGTGAGGCTTGTATATCGCTTGTTATCAAATCGAGCTATCTAATTATACAATAATAATTAACGAGCTTCAGCGAGTTAATTATTATTTGTAATTAAATAGCGAAAACCTGGGTGAAAAGCACGGTTGAATTGTAATTACAGTTTTAAACATCTATACAGTAATAGAATTAATTTCTGCTTGTCATTTGAGTGAAAATGTTACGAATGATTTGTTATTAAATGTAGGTGTAAATATCTCTGTATCTGTGGTAACTGATTCTGATGTCAATTTCCACGCGTCAATGATCCAACTACACATTACATCATAACATCAACACAGAACACAGGGAGGATATTAAACTTATTTCAGCAATAAAATAATATATTTCAAGTGGCCAAAATAAATTCAAATTGGGAGAATGAATTAAAAGGTGTGTACACGCGAAGCTCATTTTTCATTTCTTCTTCTTGCCAATGGAATAAAAAATAATGCAGACGACATAATGCAATGAGCACGGAATTTAAAAAAGAATTGCCATGACTTTGGTTTGACCTGATGTGTGACCTCTAGAACAACCAATGAAAATACGGCTGAAAAGTTATCTAATCGTATGAAAGGCCAATGAAATGATATCATAAAAGTTATCACTAAGTGATACGAAAATTATCTTATCGTGTGAGAAATAGATATTGCTGCCAACTCATAAGAGAATGTCATTTAAAATATTATCGCAAAAAAAAATCAATAAATGAAAATCACGATCGTAAGTATTAATTTATTAATTTGCATGATATTGTTGTAACCTCACATTAATCAAATGAACACTTTACACTTCATTGACCGTCATGCAACACAAAAATGGACGCTTTTTTTAACAAAATGCAATGCGAACATGGACGCCTTACCGGATGTGCTGATTCTGATTTTAATACTGTCTGACGCCGTTACGTCATGTTTTGGTTTTGGTGGGAAACAACTTCGAATTGTAATTTATCGCATATTATCGTCATCACAACGAGACTTACAGAACCTATGTTTAAGGTATTCAAATAAAATAACTACATATATACAACTTCAAATACATTTATCTTCGAAATAGAACAGGTTGTAGGGATCACATTCAGGCAGTCATATCATCCTGAAATGAAACAAAAATGCGTACATTCATGAAATATATCCCGATTTTAAATCTTATCATTTTTGTTGACACTGTAAAGGGACCATATCCAACAATCTTACTTATACTACGAATAACGTAAGTTTCAGATGTGTTGTTAAATAAGTATTCAGTAAGGAAATTGTATTGTCACAGCTCTCATTATTTTGCACCTTTAAGAAAACAAAAACGTCCTAGTTAAAGTTTAATTTCGAAATAAATATTGAAGCAGAAATAAAAAATATAATTAAGATAAATTCAGATATTTGATAATAAAAGAACCACCAAAAACAGTGATAATAAACGACCAGGACAAACAGTGTAAAATACTGACAAAACAAAAAAAATAAACACTGCAATGTAAACCTCTAAAAAATGAGTATCTTTAGGTGCTGCAGAAGGGTAAGGAAGACCTACTACACATGTTACGCCTGTGACAATATATAATATATACAGATTAATTCATGGGCATTTCCATATTTGCCTGGTTATCATCCCGAGACCCCAATATTGGCCCGAGACGAAGTCGAGGGACAATGTGGGTCGAGGGATGATAATCAGGTCAATATGGAAATGCTCATGTATTAAACTTTTTATTACATACTTCCGACGTTTAGAAATGCCAGGCCAATGTGGACCGGAAGTCGTTTATTTGCACAAGCCAATATGGACCGGAAGTCGTTTATTTTGTCTGAGATGCTCGAGGAGCATAAAATAATCTATTATTTTCCCGGGGTGTGAAAATATGGACAGTTTACTTCCGGCCATATTGATCATACAAAAACGCTTTTATTTCTACAAAGTATGTAATAAATTAATAATATTAATAATATTATAGGATTATTGCATGAATATTGGGGAATATTGTCCCGAGTAGAATTTTATATGGCACGAGCTTGCGAGTGTAATATATATTCTACGAGGGATAATATTCCCAAATATTCATGCAATAACCCTTTTATTGTATGGTAAAGCTTAAATGGCGGTTGAAATTGGAATTTTTTGTTAATGCCGTCATGAAATTAAAGTCATATTTGCAATAGTGCAATATGGGAATTTATTGCACGCTTACTTTTGGTTGCTTTCTTAAGGAAATATTATGTTGCTATACTATAAATTAATATATTTTCTGTGTTTGGCCATTTCGACAACTAATGCCTCTTTAGTACAGATAAAATCAAAACGTTTGAAATCAAGGAATCGAAATATGCATAAAATCTAATAGAAAACAAATAATCAAAAGGATCTAATCTGGAATCCAAACTTAGCCAAGGACAAAGATTGGCAAGAGGGAGAAACTCCTTAGTTTTAAACAAATTGTTCTTTTTTAGCTATTGTAAGTATCCTAATAAAATCGGCCTGCACCAAAGTACTGGACTTCTGGGTTTTGGTGAATACCCTCGGGGAACTAACAGTCCTCAAGCAGCTGCCTCAGTGCAGTGGTAATAAATGATAAAAATACCAAAGTTACTGTAAATTTATTTTCTGCATTTAGCTATTTCGACAATACATCGGCAAACGAATACCGAAGCAAAAACGAGGAAAGGGGGAAATTCTAATATCATAAATCCAAAATCACGGCAATTCAAAGCAACACGAATTGAGACAATATGACAAAGACAAAACAAATAAACAAAAAAGAAAACAAAACAAGAACGTCACAAAACTAAAGCACTAGAAGTGTGAACCCCCTATAAAAACTGAGTTATAATCAGGTGCTCCGGAAGGGTAAGCATGATCTGCTCAACGCGTGGCACCTGTCACACCACCAGTGGAAAGTCCAGTTTTGTCATAGTCGGTGTTAGTCAGTCCGGTAACAAACTCTGGATCTACTCAAAGATATCTGTTATCATTTGTGAAACAGAAACACTGTACTCGTCTGTCGAATCGTGGTGACGACCGTAAAACTTTTGTAGTGACAATTGCAACAGTGACTGAATATATGAGTTGTGAAATGTACACGCCATATGCCGGATAAGTGGAAATATTACTGCTCAAAAACGGGAAGTTCACTATTGGAAAGTCGAAATCGGCAACTTATGTCTCGAAACGTACATAAAAACTAATGTGAGGTCACCTTTAAACAAATAAAAAATAAGTATTTTCAACATAATCACCATCATTAGTGCTCTTTTACGTTGTGTATTGAACTTTGTTAGTAATTTTATAATCAAATATTATATTGTTAAAAATTATATTTTAATAACACTTTATTTGTCGTACAATAACATATCAAATTTATGTATTTACATTTCAGTGACACCAGTTGTGGTGGTACCGGCAATGGCAGCCATATTATAAATAGCGGCTGTAAGGTCAGGTCAATGACCCGAATTAAAACAACAGACGTCAATACAGGAAATAAGTTACTTCTCGGTAGATAACCTATTTTTGGAATAAAGACACATGTCGCTTTTATTTTATCCATAATAATGTAAAAACCTTTGTAAAAAGCTTTACATTGTTGATAAAATGCCATTTAATTGTGTTAGATGATCAAATGCTATTGCATACATTTTGTCCTCTGCACTGTAATCACAGAGAATGATTCTACAAAAGGCATTTCATGTAACTTAAAGATGAAGAATAACAATACAAGAGAACCGTTTTCAATTTGATTGCTTTATATACCATGTAAAGACAAGTTTCCAGTTTCGTTTTATGAATGAATTGCCTCGATTGACCTGGGGTCAATCAGAGTAAATTGCGTCACGTAAGATTGTGACGTCCAAAAATCTATATTGTGACGTCAAAATTTTCCGGGAAAATTCATCAATTTGAAACTCGTCTATGGAAAGACACTTTGTCTCATGTGCATTTACTCCATATCTTTAAAATATTTATGTGAATTTAATGTCTTTGATCAACAAGAGCTCTCGGTGAAACACCAACTGGAGAATCAAAGATACATTACCTAATTAATTGGAATTCGACACACGCGACCACCACATCCATTATCACAACATTTCATAACACTATGACATTGGAAGTCATAACTGCAGCGTAGAAATTCTGTACAAATTCTACTTTCATCCGGTAGCGGACACGCTCCTGGCTTCTCTACATTACAAAAACAAAATATTAAATATGTTACTTTAAAAATAGTTACTTTGAAACTGCGCTTCTACAGAGTAATTTAAATGTTTTTTTTTTCTTTCTTTCTTTTTTTTTGTTGTTTTTGTATTTGTTTTTGTTTTTGTTTGTTTTTTTTGTTTGTTTGTTTCTTTTTTCCCCTTTTTTGACTAATAATGGTTTAATATGTACATTGGCAATATATGATTATATAGAATGTTCAGAATAAAGGTTTAAACCCGATTATCTTGTAGATTTACTGCTTTGACCCACACTGATTTCAAACAATTTCACTCAAAAATGTTATAAGATCAATATTATGACTTCATTATTAAATGAAAGAAAACAATTCAAAGAAAAGATATTTTTACATAAGTTTTTAATACCACTCTTCATTATGGTATTTGTACAATTAAATTCCGAGCAACACATGTTTGTATGGTCTTTATATTTTAATTCCTTAGAATACACAGTTGGTATTGGTTTGCAGCGAGAATGAAAATTTTATACTTCCGTATGGTCGTTATTTCTACTGCGTCGAGAAACAAAGCTTACAACATAGGGGCCTTCTTGATCTCGCTTGATGGGGTGAATTGTTCACCTCTAGTTGAAGACCTTCAGGCGACATCAAGATGTAGACAGGAATAAAAGCCCTGTCCTTGATAAACTGGAGTTTTCTATGTATCGTGTGCGTTTTTGTCACATGTACATTCACTCCATATCCTTTCATTTTTCCTATTTACAACATAGTGAAGAGTTTAAATTACTAACTGTAATCGCAGTACCGTTTCAGTCAACTGGTATTCATTAATCACTACTTATTTTCATTTTGTACCATAACATTTTTTCATACCTTCCCTAAATGAGTTAAACATTGCATATCTTTAATAACATCAGAACTATTAAGTATTATAATATGACTTCCTTTATACGCTTTTAGTACAAATTGGGGTTTGGATAGGCATATAGTCCGCTGATAACGTCAAAGTGACGATTCCAACGTTATTATCCCAACCGATTAAAGTTAAAACGGTTATATCGTTATTATTATTTTCTATTCTTAAAACAAACTTACATTAATTAAATAAATAAAATGACAGTTGTATGTAAATTCATTTGACTGTGTGATATTAACATTGACGGTATATGGAGTAAATGCAAATGAGACAGAGCCTCTACAAATGCATGATTAAACTAAGCAATGGAACAACGCTTTTATTGTTGTTCTTCATTATGAAGTCACCCTTAGGCCTAAATCATACTTCGGTATTCTCCTGCATTGTTTCATACCTCAAAGCAAATTCAAGACGTCCCCTAGCACCGATTTTGTTTGAATGATATTCGATATCGAGCAACGATACATCCATGTCTTTTCACCCTTCATCAGTAGATGTGGGAACGTCAACAAACATAAACTTTACTGGCAATATGTTCTTGTTTTGCCACATAATTTATGTCTGGTTTTAAACCAAATATGGCATTAGTAGGCACCTCTTAGAGCCGCTTCGAATTTTCAAAAGATTTGTTAGAGTACAATAACCCCAGCTCCCAAATGTAAGAAGTGTACATTATACAATGGATTCATTACAATAGAGCTTGTGGTTCTTACAATGAATTTGTCATAAGAGCAAAATCACTATCATAGAAAATGCTTAGTCATAGATATGTTCACCATTTCTTACTTCCATCCCTTCAGAAACTATATAGCTGTCACCATGACATGATACGATAGATATGAAATGTCAGTTTCACAAATAAGAACAAACACTTTAAGCTAAATTCACGTCTTTCTGAATTTGACATTATCGATTATGACTCTATCCTGGATTGACCCACTGTGAATGTGACAGTCGTTGTATACAGACCAAAACAAGCTTACCCTTTCCGGGCACCTGTAGTCACTGCAAGTGCTGTAGTTAAAAGTGTTGTATTTATGGGTTTTGTCGGTCAGTTACGTCTTTAGTCTTCTGTTGTTGCATAAAGTCTCATTGGAAACCCTAGTGTATGCTGAAGGATACGGCATTCAAAATCGACAAAAATGTAAACGATGAAAAGATGTTGAATCTTTATATCATCTTCCTAGTTAAGGTCTTATTTGATTCACTGTGGTTCATAACAATTTTTAGTTGCTTTCAGATTACTGTAAAGCAAAACAACATTACCTGTTGGTGCCTCTCGTTTGTGAAGTGCCTGCAACAAACAAATAAAGCACATAATTGATTGCATTTTCTTTTACCTCCAAAATACAATAAATACCCAAGTTGCATAAAAAACAGTAAATTTCGTTATCAGACCAGATATTTTTGTAGTTATGACTTTAGGACCCGTAATCACTTATTGTATTCGTCTTTACTACTAAACAAGGACCCTCTAAAGTAAGCTGCATCTGTTTCAAAACCATAAAATTCAGAAATATCTTTGATATAGACCCTTTCACGATAACTGCAGTCCTGCGATTTTGAGTAGAAAATAAAAACAGTTCCCGCAAAATGACGTCGTAGGACAATTAATCAAGACATCACGTATACTATGACGTTGCATTTTACCCTATCAAAGGCATATGAGCGCAAGTGCAAAATTCAGGACCGCAGTTATCGTGAAAGGGTCTATTAAACATAAGACGTGTTCCGTGTATATGAAACCTTTTACGTATATGACTACACACGGAGACAATTTTATGTGTTAGTCAATGCACTTCCGGGCAGATGCAAATTTGATAATTTCAATCACTAAATGCCGTTCATGAATTTCAAATATCAAGAGGCCGTGAAGTATGTGAAAAAAAAAACAAGAAAAAAAAAAAAACAAAACAAAACAAAACAAAAATGTATCATATCCCCGTACTAAAAAACATGTTATCATCTAGTAGACTATGCACTTATCATTTGCCATTAGAGGAAGACGTTTTACTAGGATGTTTTGAGAGTACGATGACTTATCTTTTCCATAAGACATCTTCCTTTCTTTGAAGCAACATTCCAAGAGCGCCAGGTTATAGGGATTACATCTCATTTAATTCCGTATTCAAGGGCATGTGTGAGTGGTCTACACAATGTCGTCTTTGATAGAGTTATGTTACTTACAAATAGGCTACTTAAACTACGGAATATTATCCAAAATTTGAAACCATCACTGACGACGTTTTACGCATCACGATCAAGTGGACCGACATGGGATATATGTTTCCCAGGGGAAAAGAGAACTTATTATGGCGGATGTTTGATAAGAAACACTCGCGGCACATTTGATCTCTCCACGACTTTTTTTATATTTTGCGTTATAACGGAAATGGTTGGGTTATTTCGAAAATGTTTGCGGTATTTCGCAAAAGTTTGCGTTATAACGCAAAGTTGCGTTATTTCGCAAAAGTTTGCGTTATAACGCAAAGGTTTGCATTATTTTACATTTTACATTGATAGATCCAACAATTTCAAAATCTAGAGTCGTGTACGGCTGTGTACGAATAGAATTTGATTTTCGGGCTTAAATTTTTAAAAAATGCAATATAATATTATTTTGATTAAAATACTAAATATTGCGTCAAACCAAATAAAATTTTAAGATTAAAAATAGTAACAGGAAAGATATTTGCTAAAAGTTGTAAAAATGCAAAATGTAAAGAGAAATAGATCATTTAAAATTAAAGATGATTCAAATCAGTTTTGTACGATTGTAAAATTTTGTCCTTTACTGCAAGAAAAAACTAGAGGCTCAGAAACTGAATCGCTCACCTGACAATATGCTTGCAGCAGGGGATGAAACTGATGTTTATCCCATAAAGTGTGATTTTGTCTGATCCGAAAAAAAGAGCATTCTTTGTAAAGGACCTTCCGTGCATCATTTCAGTACAGTTTAGTTAAATTTGCTTCAATTGTTTCAGAGCAAATGTTGAAAATGATATTTTTCCTAAAGGGTCCAATGTTAAAACTAAGATCTTCGCTGGCGGCCATGTTTTTTTTTATTGAATCAGAAAGAAATGTGCAATCTTTGTGTGGGGCCCTCTATACATCATTCCTCTAAAGTTTGGTTGAATTTGCTTCAGCGGTTTCAGAGGAGAAGGTGAAAATGTGAAAAGTTAACACCGGACGACAGACGACGGACGCAAAGTGAAAGCAATATCTCACACTGACCCTTTGGGGCAGGCGAGCTTAAAAAGGATATGTATTTTTTTTAATAATATAATAGTAAATAATTTTATTTTATTTATTTTTATTATTATTTTTTTTGCGATATAATACCAGGAAACATAGTATACCGATACGCAAGTCTGTTGATCTATTTGACATTATATGTATGCATTGGATGATCCAGGGGAGAGTTACGGATGTTGGAGCCCCATTTGGAAAGTTTTTTTTTTTTTTTTTTTGATTTCGTGCAGAATTTATGTATATATTGACAAAAATGGTAAAAATCGACTAGAACCACATTTTTTCTGGAATCTCATCGAAACCCTTTTTTTTCGAAGGATGGACCCGCCGGTGTTATGAGAAATAGCATGGACATGTTCATAACTAATACTTGAGGAATGAGACATGGTGCGTCGACAGGGTAAAGCGTCTCCTGCTATGTCTGCATCACACGTCATGTTACAAATGATATGTTCAAATTAATTTAAAAAATAATATTCGAAAGCAGACAAACTAAAACCGAAATTCTGTTAGTTTTGTATTTATTTTTGGAATATCTTAATGAGAATAATTTGCTTGAAACTCCGTTTTATTATGTAGATAAAACTATGAGAGCTTCATTTGCAAGCAATATTCGTAAAATAATAATAATAATAATAATAATAATAATAATAGTAATAGCTTTATTTAAAGAGGGTAAACTTGTTTGGATCAAACCAATCTACCACAAGGCCCTCATATTTACAATACAAGTTAAAATAATATACAAAGAATAATTAGCATGATATACAAATACAATGACCATTCAAATAACATATACATAAAAATTAAGGAAGGAATCAAAAATAAATTGACTTGTATATTCTCTTAAATTCAAGAACAGATCCCGCTGTTTGAACATTTACCGATAAATAAAAAGTAAAAAGAAAACTGAAGACGGAAACTGATGGAAAAATATGGAAATAAAGGGTGTTCACACAAAAACTAAACATAAATTACACAAAACAAAAAAGCAAGCACACACACACACACACACACACACACACACACACACACACACACAGAAAAGAGCAAAATAAACAAAATACAACAAAACAAACACAAAAAAAAACCAAAAACAAAACCAAAACAATAAAAAAAGACAATAAAAACTACCTCCATGTATAATTTGAGACACATCTTTATGGGGTTAAAAAAATGTGTATTTTATGATTTGCCAGCAATAAAATGCGCCAATGGCAAATGACCAATAGACTTGAATATTGGTATACTTTTCTAATATGACTTCTCTAATACGCTTTGCGTTCAAACCCGTGGTAAAATCGCTATATATTTAAGGCTGTTCCAATATCCATCACACGTAAACAAGCAGTTGGAAATAAAAATAAAGGTGCCTATGAATATTTTTACTGTCATTTTTGTATTGTTAATCAGCTTTCTTTCAAGTCCACATAAAACTGTCGCTTAGGGTAAAATAATTGGCATAAGGGGCCAACCCGTTGTAAAATCGGTATATATTGAAGCTCCAAGGAATTATTTCTTAATTAATGTGGGATTTTTTTAGATATAATCTCTTGTAAAAAGATTATTTACTTGTGCGTAGGAGGTAAACAAAAAAAACCAACGTATTATTCAGTTTAATTTGTTTAGCTATTCTACTTTATCATGCTTCATCCTTTAGCCGTTATGTTGATTTAAGCCCGAAAATCAAACGCTTCCCGTACACATCCGTACACAACTCTAAATTTCGAATTCTTTATATGCATACATTATCTATCAATTTAAAATGAACTTTGCGTTATAATGCAAACTTTGCGAAAAACGCAAACTTGGCGAAATAACGCAAACTTTGCGAAATAACGCAACTTTGCGTTATGACGCAAACATTTGCGATATAACGCAAACTTTGCGTTATAACGCAAAATAAAAAAAGTAAGTTTGCGTGGCGCTAATATGGTTCCGTAGAAAACACAGACAAGTGTGTAAAATACAATCAAAGATCACAAATAGAAATGGAACTGCACTAGAAAAATACAAATGATACACAAACGATAGATGTAAATAAAAACAGAAGCTCGGGATACCTGTGTACACTTTGTTTTACGAACCATAAACAATTAGAAATGTTTGAAGTTGGTTTACTCCATGGACGTAATGGATATACCTTAGTTTTGCGAAAAGACAATCAAAACTGTGGTATGTATGTTTATGGGAATACACATTATGGATATTACTACATAATCTGCTAATCTCAAATAATATATGATTATAAATTTGAATATGTGTTTTGATTTTTTTACCTTATTTTCTAAACTTACCGGTACTCCTTCCACAGGGCGGACAAAAAATACTCCGGAAAAGCAGTAAAGAAGTATGCATGTAAACAACATTTCTGGTTGGAGTGGTACTTATT
>MJUU01055333.1:0-14297 GCA_002080025.1 Modiolus philippinarum | reverse complement strand
AAAAAAAAAAGAAAAAAAGAATTGAATTTGTGTTCACAGGAAATTTTTACAAGTTTAAAATTGAACAGATTATTAGCTGAAAAAACAATCAGGGTAGGCCGAAATCACATATATAACATGTATGACTAGCTTTTATATTTATTCGTTTGTTAAACTAGACAAAACGTAAGATTAACATTATATTTTCCCGACCGTACGCGTACGGTCCGAACATTAACGTATTTAAAAAATACTCTTACGGCATTGGCGGATCCAAAAGGGGGGTTCCGGGGTTGGAACCCCCTTTTTTGGACAATCATGTATTTTTATCGAATATCCTGATATTTTATTAAGAAATACCCCAAAAATTTTCGCGGCTCGCTCCATTTGGCGAAATTTCTTTCACTTCAAGATTGAACCCCCTTTTCAAATCAAACAGCAGGATCACCTGCAATGTCTTGGGCCTATTTATATACATAATTCCGGGAAGTCCCTTAAAAGAGCTTGTCACCAAGGGTAGAGAGTCATCCATTCTCGTTGAACAATGTAAGATTTGTAATAGAACGATGTCCGATATTTTTTGCCACGCGAGTTTGTGCTGTGCTGCAACTTTTATAATTCGCGATATTTGGTGGGATCTCATAATAGAACATTTTCCTTTATATTTGTACGCGGAGCTGTCAAATTACGATGACAAAACACTGTTTTGCATATTACTTGGTAAAAAACCCTCATCGTATCTGAGTGATTGTGATTTAGACAACTTCAGCCAGCTATGTTATACTCATATTGTACAATGTTCAGCAGAATATAATAGAGCGCTCAGATATGTATAGTGTACATAGGAATGTGGTACATGTAATGTCACCGGCCATTGAATAAAATCAATATTTTACTGACTTTGTAAATATATATCAACATTATTAATATTGTTCATTTTGTTTTGATATTATGTTTTCTTTGTAATTGATGTAAAATTTATTCATGTAATCTCTAATTTAGAGGAAATAAAGAAATGAATGAATGAATGAGAAGGAATAGGAAGCGAATTGCTTGAAACTTTTGACATTTATTCATCTTTGATTACGAACAATGGGAAATTGTAAATCATCCTACTTTTTATCTCTTATTCTTATATATGTATTTTTTTGATAATTTGTGCTTGCTTTTTTTATCTTTTTGTTTGACTTTTATCATAACAATTCCATTGTTCAAAGATTTGAATAAAAATACATATTTTCCAACGTTACACGAACAATTTGAATTGTAAGATAATGATTAACGAGAATTTACTTCAAAACAACTATAAAAAAACTTCAAGATTGAATTTAAGAATGCATATACACACTTCAGTCTTCCTTGATTACAAAGACTTGAAATTCCGGAAAAACCAACAGAAAACAATAGGTCTAATAATGTCTTGACATTATTTTATAAGAGGAACTTGAATCTTTGTACAAAAACCAAACTAATAAAGCACGTTTAATTTGATAAATTACGGAACTGATAATGAAAGAATTCAATGAATTTAAATAAACTATTTGTGTTTCTTTTTTTAAATAACACCAAGGTTGTCGCGCTACTAAGATAATTTTGAGTACAAAATGAAATATTTCTAAGTCTGGCTTAATTGGAAAAAGCCAGTTTAAAAACTACACTTAAGTACTGGCGACATTAGTTTGCCTTTTAACGAAGATATTTAGAGATTTTTAGTTTCCGCAAATAAGTTTAGGGGAACTATTTTATGAGTACCGTCGGTATCCTTGTCCGCGTCAACGTTTACGTCCACATGTGGATGTATATCGCTGCAACTATGCATAGCAGGGGCATCAAAATTTTCATGCAGTTGTATTTTAGGCTGACACATACCGTCCAAGACAATTAGGTAAATTTGACCTATATTATCCGTTTGATTGGCTTCAATCTAATTTACATCCAATTTCTGTGCATTATTAAACCTTGCATATGCATGCATCTCTGATGGTAGGTCAGCATCCAGGCAAAATAGATTGATTTAGATTCAACTTCACGGACGAGTTCAGATCTCATTTACTATACAATGTAGGATCATTTAACCTTGCATGCTTTCAAACATATGCATGCATTTTTATGGTAGGTAAGAATTCAGCCAAAGCTAGGTTACTGTGACAATGTACGATGAGTGTACATATGTTTTAATCGCGGTATTAAAAATGCTACAATGAATATTTGATTTTTCTCAGAGATTTAAAGAATAATGTTCCAATTATCTGAATTGCTTCCAGGGGCTCCTTTGACAGAACTGACTGGGTGATTCCCAGATGGCTACAAGAATATCCGGCCCATGTGTGGTAGTCAGGTCATAAAAGAAAAGCCTAGGTGCAAAGGTTTGTACACAAACTGTGTGGAGTAATGCTACACCCCGCGCAATATGAACATCCAATCAATATTCCTCGATAGAGGAGCAAACTCAATAGGACACTTTTAGAATACAGAAACCTCTGAATGAATGCTTAAGTGTTTATAATTGAATTGTCGCTTATAAGTATTATTTTATATGTTATTCGGGAATCTTCACAGGGGATACGGGTTCATATTCCCTGTCTGTGTTTTATATCACCTGAGCCGTCAGGCGAAGGGGATATAGGGCACAGACAGTGAATATGAACCCGTATCCCCTTTGAAGCCCGAATAACTTTTATATTCTGCTAGAAGTGCTATAATGTTTCTTTTACAAGCGTTAAAAAATTGTAATTTTGCTAGCACGGGGATACGGTCTCATATCCCCTGTCAAGGTAACCAATCAAATTGCAAGATTTACCTGGATATTTCACTTCAGCAGAATATTAGTCACTATTAGTTGTATCAGTGTGAATGTTACATTACGTTGACTACATACGACAAAAGGGATGATTTTATTTTCAAAATTATCAATTTCCCTAAGATGGACAGTGATATCCCCACTTCTGCTACTTACGGAATGTATGTTTCAAAGCTTATTCGTTACACGAGAGCTAGCACAAATTATACAGACTTTCTTATTAGCTATAGTTATCACCGGGACTGCCTTATTAATCAAGGCTTCAATTGATTCCGTCTCATACGATCATTAAAAAGAATTCTTTCATAGATATCAGTCCCTTGTTGAAAAAATTAAAGTTTCGGTCTGAACTCTGATTCAAGATTATTTCTTTACTTAATACTGGGATGATCACTTCTTTTAGCTGTCTACGACCTTTCAATGGCAATTGCTGCTGAGTTGCTACTGGACACTACCGCAGTGGAAGGGAGGGTTTGGCGTGCCATAAAACCGGTTTAACCCACCATTTCTTTTGAAATGCCTATACCAAGTTTGGACCATTGCAGTCGACAATTTTGAATGTGGTTTCCACCTGATTTGTATTTTTGTCTCATGGACTTCAGCTCTTGATGTTCGGTAATTTTGTTATTGTCCTCATCTATCCTGTTTTCGATCTCTTAGCATTAATTGTGACGTCACAATTTTGATTGAAATAGCACGTTTAGGCCGAATACTGAAGTGGGTCGAAAATAGGATGTTTGACGATACCCCCGTTTGCAATAGTGGACTCGATAGTAAATAATCAGATTTTTAGATGTGCCACTGCTCCTGGTAGCAAGTTAAAGAGGAGTATCTTAATATTTTATTATGCCTTTTAACCTACAAGGAAAATTTTTCTCACTATACTTCAAATGGGAGACATAACAAAATTACCGAACGACAAAATTGTCAAGGGTGATTTTCAAAAGAAATATCGCAACGATCCTGACTTGGTACAGGCATTTCAAAAGAAATGTCGTTTGAACTTAAATGTTAATATATTTTGTAAGGGAATCATTTTGATTTATACACTTTGATTTTCAATACAAATATCATGTGAGCCGGTTGCCATGCTTAAAATATATTGTTTACATAAAGTATACTTATTTCCAATGAAAACGCAACACTTAATGTTTTGTAATTTTTTTCGCACAAATAATTTTCAACAAATGTAACTGCCAATTTACTTGTAATTACACAGGCTTTAAAAAAACAACTTTCCATATGACTTATTTTTGAAACCACGCCACTCGCAATACATGGCATGAAATGCACAAAAATGCGGTTTTTGTGCGAATTTACGCATGATTGGATTTCTTTATTGTCAAATACAAAGCTTAACCCCATGAAAACAATTTCCCATCTCAAAGTTTTGCTACCGGTTTTGATTAAATCCATGTATGATGAGGCTTAAAACATTCCATGGGTTGTTTCAGAAATGCCTTGTTTACCGTTACCAGACATTACTTTTACGCTTATTTTCTGTGAACCACGATAAATCAGTTTGAAATTTTGTCAGCTTCTTTGGGATCTTTTGGGAACATTTGTGCAAGTTTTAAAATCTTTCTGATGTTTAGAACTGAAATTCGGCATTTTTACCCAAAAATTTAAAACATCACCATTTTTGACAAATTTCAACTCTGAATAACTTCTTGAAAAAAGTGGAACCCAGAATTTAAAGAATGAGGCATTTTTTCTTTAATTTTTTGCCAGAGTGATTGAAATGTTCAGACAATTTGGAAATTTTGATTTTGACCACTAAGTCAAAGGTTGATGCTGTGACAAATTATCAAGAGTGGATTAAAATGCATTGATGCAGAATTTTAAGCAAACACTTCACTTATTAATTAAGCAAAGAAAAACTGCAATTCTTTAGCACGACATAGAAGATTTCTATAACATAAATATAAGTTGTTGCGTTCTCATTGGCGCTATGTACATACTATAAATCTTAATTATAATAATAAGCTACGAAATGAATTGCCTTGAATATTGAAATAAGAATTTTTCAATATTTTCTTTGCGGACATTAATAAAAGTAATGAACAGACAAGCTTCGGCAAGGAAGGGACAATTCTTGAAACTGATATAAAATATGCAAATCACAAAATTACATAAGCTTAATCAAAAAATCATGTCAGCAGGTTTCCTTTTACCACTTTAAAGTGGCCTTTCATTGTTTTTTGTGTGTGATGCCTATACATGTACTTCCGGAAAACGAGTGACACATGTTTTTCAGAGGATACTCACCCTTCCATAGCACCTGATCCTTATCACGGTGTTCATATTTCCCTTAGATCTATTCATGTACAATTAAATAAAAAAAGTACATTATCTGAATGTCCGGGGCGTCAATTGTAGATTTGATGGTCAGAAATGCAGTTTACAGGAGACGCTTAGCGAAGCTTTCGGGATTGACGCCCCCGGACATTCTTGTAATATACTGTTATTGCGATTCTAATACAACCAAAACGATTCCTTGTCCCAATTGTGTTTGAAGCAGATTTAATTAGACAAGGAACAAGACAAGACATGCATCCTACTTTGTGCGGGGCATGTACATAGTTGAATTGGAGGCCATCATGTTACATAAATATTGCATTACAAGTTTTGTTTCGCATTGAATTGAAGATTATTTTGACCTTTCATATTGTCATGATACAGGTATTTGTGCTTACTTCTATCTTACCTTTTATATTGTCATGAGACAGGTATTTGTGCTTACTTCTATCTTACCTTTTATATTGTCATGATACAGGTATTTGTGCTTACTTCTATCTTACCTTTTATATTGTCATGATACAGATATTTGTGCTTACTTCTATCTTACCTTTCATATTGTCATGATACAGGTATTTGTGCTTACTTCTATCTTACCTTTTATATTGTCATGATACAGGTATTTGTGCTTACTTCTATCTTACCTTTTATATTGTCATGATACAGGTATTTGTGCTTACTTCTATCTTACCTTTCCTGGTTTATGTTTATCATTTTTTTTATATTTTACTCGTAGAATGAGTCAAACTTTTGTCCGGTTTATGATCAGGCTCATGAAAAAATCGGAATCAAATTCCAAATTCTCGAAAAAAAAATGTGTTGGATTTCGTTGCTAAGTATATCAATTAAGGTGTGAAACCACCAATTCATTTCTTTTACATTTTCAACTAATTTGGAATTTTCAAACCTCCCTGGACAATTTATATCAAGTTTAACCATCCCAAGACCATACCTGTCGTGAAAGGCACATACTTGCTCTACATTATATAAAATTTTCATCATACCTTTAAAGCCTTCTAAGAGCTTCCCGGTGTGTCGGGGAAAGCCACCTATTGCGCAAAAATAGTCATTGGGAATTTCCCTCCTGTAAGTGATATAAAATTACACCTGCTCAATTGACCTTGGTACTGAAATAAACCCAATATATTAATGTTTAAATGGGTGTATCATTCATCAAAAAAGGTGCAAGAAAAAAGTCTATCTTTAGATTCAAAAGGTCTATTTTCTCATCCGTTCCATCTCTGATTAGTTGAATTGGTGGTTTGATACCTTCAATATGCATAAGTAACACATTTATTGCTTTACTACTGAAAAGCTTCCTTAATGTATGTACATCATGTTAAATAGAAATTCTATTCTTACAATCTACTTCATAGGTAATTTCATCCTCATATCCTTATTAAGTTACTTATCCGCTCTGACTATTATATAATCTGATCCTCATCAAAATTCACTTTTTAATTTATTCCTTTCATTATTCCATTGTCTTATCTCTTCTTTCAAAAGAGAAGAGAATTGCGTGATTCATGTATTCAAATTGCAGAATGGCTTTGTACCAGCAAAAACAAATAATCTTTTTAAGATTCTCCTTTTATCTTACGTTTTGGGATTTAATGTATCTTGGTTCATTAATTTACAATACTTGGGCTCACGCCTTTTTTGCACTATTATAATATCTATTACGAACAATACGTGAAAAGTTTTAATCTCGTGAGCATATTAACTGAGAGTTTAATGTAATCGATAAAATACTTATAATGAAAAAGAAGCAGAAAAATAAAACAAAGTGGAAAATCATGTCTATATGTCTTTCAGAGTTAATGCCTTTAAATTGTAAATTTGCTCTGGGTTTTGTTCAGTTACTCCGTAGTTAATGCATTCACATTGATGAAGAAAAGATAACAGGAAACACTTACAATGGCCGAACATTACAATCACATGCCACAATACACCAGGGAACTGCACAAGAAAAACAATAAAATGACAAAAAAAAAACCAAACACAGACTACGATAGGAACTCGGGATAGCCGGACTTGGTAGCGGCACTAGCAACAGCTAGCGGTAGGGTTAAACCGGTTTATGGGTATCCAAACCTCCCCTGCATGAGACATCGTCGGAAACTTAATGAAGCTGTCACATAGAGGGAAGAAATAATTTGTTACATAAATGAACAAATAAAGGGATATGGAGTAATTGTACATAGGACAAAATTCCTATAAATACATGGTAAGATGAAGCAAATGGAACAACACTTTCATTATCGTTCCGTGCTGTGTTGCTGCCTCATGTCATTGTTTTGTCTGTGTTCCTGTTTATTTGCCATATGGTAAGATGAAGCAAATGGAACAACACTTTCATTATCGTTCCGTGCTGTGTTGCTGCCTCATGTCATTGTTTTGTCTGTGTTCCTGTTTATTTGCCATGTTTCTGGACATCGGTTTTTGTAACAACCACATCATCTTTTAACAATCCTTTAATATTATAGTCATATCCAATTATACAGTTTATTGAGTAATATTCATTCATTGTACTTTAATTCAAAATTTCAATAGTAAAGTTATACAGCAGAGTGTCTTGTCTATATAGATTGTCTTGAATGGAAGACGTAAATTACATGTTATGTAATAAGATTGGTTGTTTTTCGTCTTGTAAATTACTATAACATGATTCTATATGGTCGAATAAATGATGAACGCTGTCACATAGATTGAAGCAATAAATTGTTACATAAATTCTATGTTTAATGTCTGTCTACTTCACATCATGTCATCGTTTAGTTAATATAAAAATGTCCGAATCTTTCCACGGGAATTTCCAAATTAGCTGAAAAAAATATTCGGAAGGTTATATTTATCCATACTTTTAACACCCCTCCCATAAGTTAACAGCATACATATATTTCCCATTGTCTTCTAATATTAAAAGGTGTGGCAACCATTTTTATTAATCTTTATTAACTTATAATCGCATTTTTTTCATATGTTGCATTTTATACTATTTTAATGAAAATTTTAACTTCGGTTGTAACAGTTAGCTGTTTACCGATTTTCAGACGTACTGTTCCATGCGCAAAGTAAATGCGCAGTGCGACATCACTTTAAATCTAACTAATTTAGAAAATTTATTTATAGGCAAGATGTTTTAATTGTTTAAAGGAGAAACAACGGCAGTAGAATACCGAAGGAACAAAGAAGTTAAATTTACAAAAATCGAAGTCCAAAGACACGGCCAAAACGAGAACGCAGAAAACAATGACGTTAGACACAAAAACAACGACGCCAGACAGACACAAAGCACAGAAACAGAAACAGAAATTACAACATTCAAAACAAAGGCGCTCACAGTTTTAACTCCAGTGAAACTGAGAGTGACATCAGGTGCTCCAGAAGAAAGATTAATAACAAAATTACCGAACAGAGTGGTCAAGAGCCGAAGTAGATGAGACAAAAGGACAAATCAGGTGGAAACCATCGGCAAAATTGTCGACCGCAATGGTCCTGACTTGGTACAGGCATTTAATCAGAAAAGGTGGATTAAATCGGTTTTATGGCTAGCCAAACCTCTCCTTCCATTGCGGTAGTGTCCGGTAGCAACTGAATAGCAATTGCTATTGAAATGTCGTAGACAGTTAAAATAAATGATCATCCATTATTAAGTAAAGAAAGAATCTTGAATAGAGTTCGGACCGAAACTTAAGACTTTTTCCTCAAGGGGCTGATATCTGTTAAAGAACTTTTTTAAAGATGGTTTGAGACGGAATTTTTAGAAGCTTTGACTAATGAGGTGGTCACTGAGATAGCTATGTCCAATGAGAAAGTCTGTATAATTTATGAAACAACGGCAGTAGAATACCGAAGGAACAAAGGGTGAAATTCACAAAAATCGAAGTCCAAAGACAGGGCAAAAATGAGAACACAGAAAACAATGACGTTAGACACAAAAACAATGACGTTAGACAGATACAAAGCACAGAACCAGAAATTACAACATTCAGAACAAAGGCACTCACAGTGTGAACTCCAGTAAAACTGAGAGTGACATCAGGTGCTCCGGAAGGGTAAGCATGTCCTGCTCTGTTTACAGCACCCGTCACACTGTGAGTGATTCAATCCGGGAAAATGTCAAAGTCGGTAGTCAAATCCGGGAAGACGTGAATCTAGCTGAAAATGTCCACTTTCATTTAGGATACTGACACGTCATATCTTTCAATGATGCTATGGTGACGGCCATAGAATTTCTTGAGGGATGAAATTAACATAGGTTGAACAAATCCCTGACTAAGCAGCTTTTGGGACAGTGTTTTTGCTCTGTTAAAAAAACACTGTACAAACTACAAGCTCGAAGTTAGTAAAACACCTATTTCATGCCATGTTTTAGGAAATAGCATAACTATTGTCCTTCGATAATGGAAATGACTTGCAAACTGTTGCCTTTGGCCTCTGGCCTCAGGCAACAGTTCACAAGTCATTTCCAGCACCTCAGGAAAAATAGTTTTTGCTGTTTCCTTCAAAGGCACAAAATGACTATATTAGTTTTTTTTTATGTGTAACATTTTAGATCCTATTGTTTATTTGTTCTCTATCAGCTTTTACACATGACTTCAATATGTTTTGGTTTGATCTGCACTGATGAGACAGAAGTTGTCGAAACAACGGCAGTAGAATACCGAAGGAACAAAGCACAAGATTACACAAATCAAAGTCCAAAGACAAGGCAAAGGCAAGAACACCAGAAAACGGAAGACAAAAGACACCACATGCCCACAAAACACACGAATATTACACAGAAAACTAAAGCACTTACAGTGTGAACTCTCAAAAAAACAGAGTGACATCAGGTGTTCCGGAAGGGTAAGCATGTCCTGCCCTGTATACAGCACCCATCACACGGTCAGTGGGGCAAATGTTTTGAAATGCGCATATGCAGAAAATAAATTAACAGTAACTTCGGTATTTTTCTTTTATTTATAACCACTTTGCCGCTACTGGTGGACTTTAAGTCCCCGAGGGTTATCACCAACCCAGTAGTCAGTATTTCGTTGCTGACCTGAAAACCGATTTTATTGAAACTTTCAATACCCAAATTTCACACAAGTTTGTTTAAACTAACGAGTATCTCTTTCATACACGGCTCTGTCCTTAGCTGAATTTTGGCTTTCTATTTAAAACATTTTTGTTATTTGTTCTCTATCAGCTTCTACACGTTTTTCGGTTAATAGACTTCCAAATGTATTGGTTTAATCTGCACTGATAAGACATAAATTGTCGAAATGCGCATATGAAGAAAATAAATAAACAGTAACTTCGGTATTTTATTAGTCCCCTACCGGCTTCGCCGAAGGGAACTTCAGGTTTGCACTCCGTCAATCAGTCCGTCACACTCAGTTTTCCGGACTTTTTTCTCCATACTATAAGAGATATTTATCTAATATTTTACAAAAGGATATGGATTAAATGACATGAGACCATAACACATATGTTAACTCATTTTAATGAGCTTTATGGCCATTTCGGAAATCTATTCCTCATCAGCAGCACTAGAACCCAAACAAAGGAAATCCATAATTTCAAAAAATGTTGAAATGCATAATACCAAACGAAATCCGAATAATCAGTAATATCAAATATAGCTAAGGACAAAACTACGATGGTTTGAGTTAATCCTTCGGTTTTAGAATTTACATAAATTCAGATGATAGTAATTGAACAAAGTGTACACATGAGATATTATCTCATGTACAGGTACACCATATCTTAAAAAAGAGCATACATCTTTACCAAGGGGAATTGTTTTACCAACTCCACACTGCAAGTTTAATGTAAATCTAACACCATGAGTTACAGATCAAGTTCGAGTTCGTTCCGGTTCATTGATTTTGGATGGAGTTATGGGCCTTTGACTTAGAAAATTTTGGTAAAATATAGGTTTTCCGGACTTTTTTCTAAACCGTTCCAGATATGAAGCTAATAATTGCTATGTGAGTCTACTTCTATGAGTTACAGATCAAGCTCGAGTTTAGTTCCGGTCTATTGATTTTGGACGGATTTATGGGCCTTTGATTTTACCTAACTTGGTAAGATATAGGTTTTCTTGACCTTTTTTCTAAACCGTTCCAGACATTTTTAATTAAAAAAAATTTTTAAGTCGGGTTGAACAGTTAACTGTTCACCAATTTCCAGCCGAACTGGTACATGCGAAAATTAATTGCGCAGTGCGACGTCATTCATTATGGTTAACTACATTTTACGACATTATGGTGACCCGTCCGAGTTGAATTAATGTCGCTGTTTCACACAAGATAAGATATTATTAGATAAAAACAAGGAATCTAATTTAGTATTTTTTTTTTGTTTTTTTTTACTCCATTTGTCGGTGTTTACTCTTGCCATCTTGTATATCATTTGACCACAAATACGTTTATCATGACATAAAAACAAAGTAATTGAAATCATATTTTTCATCTGATGTAAGATATTTAATTTGGAAAAAAAGAAAGATCTGGTTGGGCCCTGAAACAGGGTCTTTATGAAAAAATCTTCATAATATGGTAACAGTTACTAGTAATTGATGAGATGACAGAAGTTTACTCCGACATTATTTATAACAGGCATTTTCTTGAAAGAAATATTTATAGGTATCGTATCTCATTTTCATTCTAATAAGGTAGGTGTTAAATAAGTCTGTGGTTTTATCAGAAGGTAAATTGCTTCTTAAAACATGTTTTGGAAACATTGTTATAATTTGTAAATGCTGATAAAAATGCAAAAACAGAATGCAGAAACTATTATTTTAACTAATATACTGCATTTATATTGAAATGATTTGAATGAATGAGATACTCCTTAGTTTTCAACAAAAGTTAAGAAATTGAAAGTTTTCAAATGAAATCGGCTGTCAGGTTTGCACCGAAATACTGACTACTGGACTGGTAAATATTCTCGGGGACTAACAGCCCACAGAACAATCGTTTCCATTGGTGACTCATTGTTCTCAACATTGCAGAGCATTATAGGAAGCGAATTGTTGAAAACCGTTGACCTTTATTCATTCCCAATTCCCTTCGATTGGAAATTGTAAACCAAGATATTTTCCCCACTTTGTATCATCTATTTATATTTTAATTGGGGAAACTTTTGTGATTCTTTTAATTTCTATTGTATACGGCATACGATAACAATGTTATTGAGCATGATTTGAATGAAAGTGTTACACTAAGAGTTGGAATTATAATATAATGATTAACAAAGCTTTACTTCAGATTTCAAGCTGGGACATAACTTACATTCTTTACGTAATAGGGGATAATTACAAGATACTCTGCTTGAATCCGTTAAGTTAGCTTTGAGATCTAGTGACCTGAAAATTTTACATACATACTGGCCTCTCACTGATACTGCCGATGTCTGCTGAAATATATGATGATTCTTGTCAAAATTCTGCGGGGAGTTTTGAGTTCGATTATTTTTCCGTAGTTTGACAGTGTTTTACCAGCAGACTAGGCTTCTTTATCTAGCCAGCAGTTTATCGGCGAGTACCCTTGACCCATCTTTCAAAAATACGTTTTTTCATATTCTCCCCTTTCAAGATTGTGGTCATGGAGTTAGTAGTCTACCTGTATTGGGTTTTCTTCGTATGTTTACTAAACTATAGGGAAACGGGGCAGATAAATGGGAGGTTTGGGTACCCATAAACCGGTTTAACCCTACCGCTGGCTACAGCTGTCCCGAGTTCCTATCGCTGTTTACGTTTGTCATTTGTCTTATTTGTGTTTTTTCTGTCTAGTTCCATAACATATTGTGGCATATAATTATAATTTTCAACCATTTTAGGTGTTTCCTGTTGTCCCTTTTATTTCATTCAAGATTGAAATTGAGAAGGGATATGAGTACGTCACTGTTGATTAAAAAGACTTAAAACATTGGACAAAAACAACAGAAAACAATAGGTTTCATGATGTCTTGATATTGTTATAAAACAGGAAAGTGAGTCTATGTACAAAACAAACTAATACAGCTTGTGTAATTCAATCAATTACAGAACTGTTAATGAAAGAATTCAATGAATTTAAATTTGTATTTATGTGGATTTTTATTTCTTTAAATGGTAACAAGGCTGTCGCACTACAAAGATAATACCGTGTTCAAAATTAAATATTTCAATTTCTGCGTGTTACCTAGCAAAAATGCGATGGGGTTTGAATGCCTTTACAAATTTGCTTTCAAAAATATTGAAAGGAATAATTTTAAAAGTCATGTCCATTAATCTCGTTTTTTTCCAAAAGTTTATTTTACATTTTCATATTTTCCCGATTAAGCTATATCAATATAGAAAAGATAACAAGAAACACTGACAATGACCGAAAATTACAATCACATGCCACAATCTACCAGGTAACTGCACAACACATACCACATTCTACCAGGTAGCTGCACAACACATGGCACAATCTATCAGGTAAATGCACAACACATGCCACAATCTACCAGGTAACTGCACAACACATGCCACAATCTATCAGGTAACTGCACAACACATGCCACAATCTACCGGGTAACTGCACAACACATGCCACAATCTACCAGGTAACTGCACAACACATGCCACAATCTATCAGGTAACTGCACAACACATGCCACAATCTACCAGGTAACTGCACAAGTAAAACAATAAAGTAACAAAAGACAAACATAGACAACCATAGGAACTTGCGATGGTCGAACTTGGTACCGGCACTTACAAGAGCTAGATAATTACCTTTATTAACGGTCAGAAAGTTTGACATTTATAGATAAATCAATCTTCTAAACAGTAAGGGTATGGATATATAGGGAACATATTACTTCCCACGCTACAAAACTTCCAGTACAAGGGTAAGTTAGTGTATCATTAAAATGTCAGATTTCACGTATGAATTCTTAAATGGCAGCCAAAACTGTCCGTTGAAAAAATATAAATAATACAGTTCAGATACACATGTGCGAAGAATTGCATTGTCCACTTTAATAAGCACAGCAATTATCAAACACTTTCTTTTACTATATGCATATACTCTCATATCTCATCTCAAAGAAGTTTAAGGGAACTATAAGAGTACCTCCGGTCTCCAAATTTAAGTCTACTTCCAAGTCCGCATTACGCTGTATATCTCTGCAACTATACATAGTAAGGTATTAAAACTTTTCATGCAGGTGCATTTTGGATGACTGATTGCCTCCCAGA
>MJUU01055332.1:6628-36640 GCA_002080025.1 Modiolus philippinarum | reverse complement strand
CTTTTGAAATGTCTGTACCAAGTCACAACCATTGCGATCGACATTTTGCCCAGTGGTTGTTGCCAGATTTGTCTTTTTGTCTCATGGAATTTGGCTCTTGACAACTCTGTTCGGTAATTTTGTTATTACCCCCATTAAAATGACAGTAAAAGCTATGAGATTGAGTTTTATTGTTCACTTGCCTAATTGCTTGAAAGCAGATGATGAAAATAATGTTTTTCCCATCGGGCCATTTTTTGTCAAATCATACCGAAATGAGCAATCTTATAGACTTCGCCTAGATCATTGCAGTTCAGTTTAGTTAAATTTGTTAAGGGTTTCAGTTTACATGATGAAAATGACTGGATTTTTTACCATAGGATTCAAAGTTAAATCATGTTCCGCTTGCAACCAATTTTGTATAGAACCTAAACGTTATGAACAATATTAAAAAACCTCCTACACAACATTCATATTAAGTTTGTTTGAATTTACCTTAGGGATCCCAGATTATATGCTTAACATAAGAATTCCCATGGGGCCAATGTTAAACTATGTAACTCATTGATGGCAATTTTTGGCAGAACTGGAACTAAATGAACAGTCTTTTTTTTAAACCTTTCCTTTCATCTTCAAAATACATTTTAGTTCAATTTGTTTCAATAGTTTCAGAGTAGATGATGAAAAGGAATTTTTGTACTTGGGTTCTATGTTAAATTATGTTTCCCGTTGTCGTCCATGTTTTTGTCGAATCGGAACGAAATGAACAAATCTTTGTATAGACCCTTACCTACATAATTTAGTTCAGTTTATTAAAATTTACTTCAATAGTTTCAGAGCAGATGATGAAAATGATATTTTCCTATATAGAGACCAATATATTTTTTTTTCGCATCGGAACGAGACGAGCTTTCTTTGTTAAGGAACTTCAATAAATCATTCCTGAAATTGATTCAATGGTGTTGGTCAAGAAGATAACAAAAACGGAAAGCTCACAGACGACTGACAAATTACGACGGACGTCAAGTAACGAAAATACCCCAAACTGATCCTAAGGGTCGGATGAGCTTAAGAATGATTTCAACAGTAGTTACGGATTTTAAAAAATGGTTGAAACGACATTTAAAAATCACACTGTGATTTCTATTTCTGTGCTATGCATCTTTCTTACGTCATTTTTTTCTGTGTCCTCGTTTTGGCTATGTCTTTGGACTTCGATTTTTGTAAATTCCACTCCTTTGTTTCTTCAGTATTCTACTGCCGTTGTTTTTCATTCTAACCAGAAATTTCATAAGAAGTTGTTGCTTGCTTTCACTACAACATTCAAGTAAAGTTAATAAAACTGGTTTTTGAAAAAATCGGATGAATGATCTCACATTTAAGATTGTCCAAGGCACTGTTGTATTTACTCGAAACCTTTACCTCTGTAATACTTAAAACTTATATAAACTAGTAAACTGGAAATTAAAAAAAAATGCTACAGAAAGTCAAAAGTTGTCTTTGCATTAGGTCTTTTTCTTGAAAACGACCAAAAAACAATGAACGAATTAAATGTAGATTTTGTAGACAAACGTTACAATTATTTCAATTTTCTGATGGTAAATTTTCACAAACGAGTAGCAACCTACCTACACCTAAATACTGCGTATATGATTGATTCGATATGATAGAGCAACATCTCAATGCGAGAATTTCACCATCATAAACTCGCGTGTTATGTCTTGAATTTAGGATACTAAGGTCAAAGGTTATTTGTCACTGTTACCTTCGACCTCAGACGTTGGGATTAGGAAACTCTGAAACCGTAACAGATAATTGATGAAATGTAATAGAGAAAATGTGTCTCTTATCAGGGGGCCAAAATAATTCGCATAAGGGCTAAAAGCTGATTTTTTGTATATCAAATTAAAAAAAAAAATAATAATAATAAATAGATGAAAAATATAATAATCATAATTAATAACAGGAAACAACTTTAATTGCCGAAAATAACAATTACATGCCAATGTCAGGGTTTTGCTCATAGCTCAAATGCCATTGTAGATTAAAAAAGAAATGCAATACAAAACATTTTCAGTAAGGAAATACCCAAAATATTGGATCAAGATCAAAAGACTAGGTACAAGAATTGACGTTTCAATAATCATCAAAGGTACATAATTGAGCTTAAAAATAGAATAATATCGAATCATTAGCCATTAGAACAATCAATAATGAAAACATAATGACACAACTTTCAGAAAAAAAATTAAAAAGTCGATCAATAAAAAGTTCCTCAATAGATATTAGTTTCTTGTGGAAAAATGTAATTTCGTTCAGAACTCTGATTGGACGATTATTTCATTTTTCTATCTACAACCTTTCAAAAGCGATTCCTGTTGAGTTGCTACCGGGCACTATCACAATGGAAGGGAATGTTTTGCGCGTCATAAAACAGGTTTAACCAGCCATATCTTTTGAAATGCCTGTAGCAAATCAGGACATTTCCGTTGACAGCTTTTTGAGTTATTTTTGTTTTTCTGTGATGTTTTGTATATCACATTGTTATTTTTAGCTTTTTCTTCGTCGAAAATGTTCGTGATACAGATTTGCCGTTGTGGTATCTGTGTACAAAGAGATAAGTATATGTTTTTCAAGCTTTTGCTTAGATCTTGTTTTAGGGCTAGAAAAGCAACATGTACCATGGATTTGGTTTTGTCATAGGGTTAGAAAGTGACATTCATCAATAAGCCACCCAACAAATCTTTCACAACCTCATTTTTACTTAGTACTGAGTTGAACATTTTACCGTCTTACAACCAGACATTAGCAATTGCTGTCGAGTTGCTACCGGACACTACAACATTGGAAGGGTGGGTTTGGCTTGCCATTAAAAACTGTTTAACCCACCTTTTCTTTTGAAATGCCTGTACCAAGCCCGGACAATCCTAACAAATCCAGTTTGACCTCTGATATTGGTTGTACTAACATTGTATATAGCCGATAAACAGTCAACACTACATATATTTGCATATGTAAGTACATGCAACAAAATGTATCAATAAAGAATAAATTTTGAAATAATGAAACTTTTATTTATAAAGTTATTTATTCATTTATTTGTTGTTTTTTTTTTTTTTTTTTTTTTTTTTTGTTTTTGTTTTTTGTTTTTTTGTTTTTTTTGCTTTTTGTTTTTTTGTTTATTTTTGCAAAACATTTCTTTTCAGACATAAGAACACCCAATTTTTTAATCAAATCAGAACGAAATGAGCATCATTTCTGTAAAGTACGGTTCATTTTTTTTTCAGAGAAGATGAGCATATGATTTTCCCTTTGGTCCAATGTTAAACTATGTTCTTCTTTGGTGGCCATGATTTTGTTGGATCCGAACAAAATGAGTAATCTTTGTAAATAATCTTCTGTAAATCATTCTGGTAAAGTTTGGTTTTAGTTGTTTTAGAGATACAATTTCCAGTATTGTTAATTGTTAAACATAATGTTTTGCATTCGGATCGGTATGTTGTAGAGGACCTTCTATACATCATTCCAGTAAAGTTTGGTTAAATTCGCATCAGTGTTTTCTCATAGGATTCAATGTTAAATTTAACTTCCGCACTGATGGCCATGCTTTTATCGGATCAGAACTAAATTATTGTAATTGCTTCAGTGGTGTCAGAGGGGATGATTGATTGATTGATTGATTGATTGATGTTTTACGCCAATTTCAGCAATATTTCAGCTATATTGTGGCGAGAACTGTTGGGTTTATTGAACAATTTTAATAAATACATAAAATATTAATATAAAACCATATAGCTTTATACAAGTAAAACAGATGTGTAAAATGTTAAAAAACATAATAGTAATTTTTGGTTTAACAATAACAATATTAGAAATTAGAAACTTGTTTAAAATTGATCCATTTAAATCTTACTAAATAAATTGATTGCTTTTAAAAATTGAACGATTTTGTCGCCAGTGACGTTTGTAAATAGGTCTTTAAGACAATGAGCAGAATAAAAATCACGCCTGATATCGGCAACATGAAAATGTGAAAAAATAACGAACGACTGTTGGCAATCGATTACAATAGCTCAAACTGACTGAATTGGATTGCTCACAAGGTAATTTTGAGTTATCGTGCGGGTACGATAAAACGTCCCGTATTTGACGGCCGCGCAAATACATTTTTATTACCCTTTTGATTATATATATCGACTAATAGCTGGGTCTTTTACATTGTTAACTAAGAATGCACATTATTAAATTGGAACAATTGTAGTTCAACGAAAGCCTCGTTTTACCAATCTGAATAAAAGGGATACAAAATGTGCTAGATTTGATTTCTGAAAATAATGCGTAAACTATTTTATCGACAACGCTAAAAATTAAGTTAAAACACAAAAGATTTCATGGACAGTATAAAATAAGTTTACATTGGCATCCTGTATCTTATACCTTAATGTCATATTCTATTTGATGTCATGATTTGTCCGTTTTAAAAAAGAATGGAATGCTATTCTTAATAATTCCCATGTATACATAATCTCCATTTACGGTTAAAAATTTATCAGGACATATAAAATTAACAAGCAACTTTATTAGTTTTGAGGCTGGCCAATATTATATCTTGTGATAAGGTCCCAATTAAAATGTAAATAACTGGAATTTTCAATCTGCTTAATCGAACCCTGTTCAGTTATTTTGAATATATTGAATAAAAAAGTTTAAAGTTAATAAAAAAAACCACCACTGTAGCCATCGCAATAGTTAACAGAATCAATTGAGAAACGGACTATAAAGACAAAATTTGCTGTTGCAAAACTGGAGTTTGGTTCATTGGCAGTATCAGTGAGAGGCAAGTTTACCTGTAAAATCTTCAAGTCATTAGATCCTATGAAATCTGAAAGTTTGGATGTGATAATAAGGTTAGGTTCATTATCAAAGTCGTCAAGAGTAGAAAAGACACGTACGAATCGTATCAGATATATAAACCCCTAGGATGACCAGAGTCAAATTGTATGGATGGATCTACCGGAACGTCGCCGCCAAGAAAAGAGAAATTAGTACTGAAATCAAAATTATCCCCTTTTCTTAATAAATTTTAAGTTTAATTTTACAGGAGTCAAACATGATATTTAGATCAAGAAAAGGGCAGTATATAATATAATTATTGTTTGCTTTATTAAGTTTCGGTTCTTGTGGTTAAATGAGGTCGATAGTGACGATATCGTCGATATACCTGTTGCTATCATTGAAAATTGAAATAAGTTTGTCAATTTTGTATGGTTCGATTTTGTTTTTTTTTTCGCAGAAACAAAGCAGAAAACGACCTGAAATGAGATGTGCACAGTGTGTTCCCATCGAAATTCCAATTACTAGTTGATAAACGATGTTGCGAAGTCAAACAAAATGTTGTATAGCAAAAAATTCAGTGCCTTAATCATGTCATTGCAAGTCCAACAATGATTTTGGTAGGTAATATTAGAGATTACAATTTTATTACAAGCACAATGAACTGCAGACAAGAAAATTTGAAAAACCGTTAAATAAGTTGTCTCGATTTGGATTTAATCAATTTGCATGGAAGAAATGTATATAGTGTCGAAAAATCGTATCCTTCAATGGACGAAACTGGTGTTTTTATAAATTTATTTAAAACTCCAAGGAATTTTTTAAACTCCAAAGGTAATTTACACCACAGTTTGGTGATTTTTTTTCTCGGTATTAAATGAAACAGGTGAATGACCTGTTTAAATGGATGGATAAATTAGTAGCAGAACACCTACTCGATGCCGAAACTAGAGACTGTGCCTGTATCGCTCACCTTACAAAATGCTCTCAGTACTGGCAGTCATGTTTTTAGTCGGATCAGTGAAAAAGCAGGACCTTCTTTACACTATTCCTGTAACGTTTGGTTGGATTTGCTTCAGTGGTTCCAGAGGAGAAGATATAAAATTGTTATTTTCCCATACGATCCGATGTCAGCGCTGGTGACCATGTTTTTGTCAAATCTCATAGAAATGATCAATCTTTGCACTGGATCTTCCACAAATCATTCCTATAAGGTTTGGTTGAATTTGCTTCAGTGGTTTAAGAGGAGAATATGAAATCGTGATTTTTCCACAGGTCGAATGTTATAGCTATGTTTTGTGCTGGTGGTATTTGTGTTTTTTTTTAATTGAAACGAAATGAGCAATCTTTTTATAAGCCCATCTAAACATCATTCCCGTAAAGTTTGGTTGAATTTGCTTCGGTAGTTTCAGATATGGTTTTCGCCAAAGTGTCAAATTTTTAACACATGTTCCGCGGTTGCAGCCTTGTGTTTTGACAGATCGATAATAAATGAGCAATCTGTATAAAAGACCTTCCATACATGATTTCTGTAAAGTTTGGTTGAATTTGTTCCAATGGTTTTGGAGGAAAAATTACTCATCATTACGTTAAAATTATATTTTCCAAAATGTTTTAGCATTTTTGTAGAATTAAATATCATAGTCTCCTACTGCGGTATTTGTTACATAATGACGCCCATCAATTGCATAAATATTAGTGCTTTGACCACTCAACCATATCTTATTTTTTTTCATCTTGGTCGTACATACATCATACAATACACACTATAAAAGACTAGACTTTTGTCGATGTGCACAATTTCTTAATGGAAATCACTCTTGTTAAGAACAAGGTATAGAAGTCGAAGTTTCGTTATATATTTTTTATTTCGATAGTATCAGTATTAATTGAATCTAATTTGATATACAACCTACAACATTTCATCAAGATACGTAATAAATATAATGTTTTCAAAATTATTTCAATACAGGTAATAATTATCCCTTGGGTAACACTTATTACAACCTTTAGTTCAAATGACACCGTAAAGACACTTTCAATGTGTAAAAACGACATTTTCAATGTGTAAAAAACTGAAATAATCATATTCGTTAGAAACAAATATCTCATCATCTGAAAATTCGTTTGCTTTATAGTTTAAACATCAGCAAATGCCACTTTATTTGGTTTTACAATGTTGATATTTGACTTTTTTTAGATTGTTTGAATAACCTCATCAGATGTAGTTATTGATCCTTATTAATATTTATGTTTTAGGATTATACTTAGCCGTTCTTTTTCCTAATGATAACTATACACCAGGGAACTGTATAACTAACGTTGTTATCTCCATCCCTGTATACACTTAATTTTAGTGCTTGTAAATTTCCCGTGTTCTTATTGGTAAAGTAGAATATTCCAGTTCAGTCTAACACATGAACCATTAAAGCAACAAAAAGTTACCGTCTGCTTTCTTCTGCGAAAACCAATGTTAACTCCACTAATTTTACATTATCAAAAAACGGCGTTTCATCGTGAATACCCTATTCCAGGACGTAGGGGACTTGCACAAAATGGACTTAACAATATTTATGATTTATGCCTAAATAAACAACTTCGATATCTTAATTGTGAAAATGTCTTTACCTGTTGTTATATTCTTGTGTCTTTAGATTATGGTATTTACCCCTGAGGTCTAAATAGGAATAAATAAGTAAGAGTTCTAGGATATATGACAATATCGGATCACCTTTCCATTTTGGAATTTCAGCAATGCAATTAGAGTGACACATAAAATTTCATTCACTTAGTGTTGCAGATAAGACCCGATTTCTATGAATTTATTACATGACATCGGCCATGTAAGTCCAACTAAATATTGGAATACTCTACAAAAATGAAACTAGGAAGCAATATTTTTCGCTGTGACAGCAAAAAACATATTCTCATTATCAGGATTTTCATAGTCAAGAGTTCATTTTGACAAATAACGGTGAGACAAAGAGCTTCTGATTTGTTAGAGAAAGTGCAGTCCTTGTATTTCTGAATTCCAAGTGCTTTTGGCAGGACTTGCATCTAATGCAAACTTGGTATTTTTTCATCTTAGTAGGGGCTATATAAATATTACCGAATAACTAAATACCAAAGTTACTGTGAATTTAGTTTTTGCAAATGTCTCTTCAGTGCAGATAAAATCTAAACGTTTGGAAGACCATCAACTCAAAGATGTTTAAAAACTGATAGAGAACAAATAACCAATATGATCTAAATGTAAAGCCAAAATCAGCTAAGGACAGAGCATTGCATAAAGGAGTAACTCGGTAGTTTTCAACAAAATTTACAAAAATTTAGATATTGCAAGGTTCAAAATAGAATCGGCTTTCGGGTCAGCACCGAGATACTGACTACTGGGCTGGTGAATACCCCCGCGGAGACTGAATTGTCAAAAAAAAAAAAGAAATCCAAAGGACAAAAAGGCAATGAAGGTGCAAAACCACTTAGCAAATTGTTAAAAAAAAACAATGGTTCTGACTTGGTACAGGGCTTTCACAAGAAATGGTGGGTTAACAGCTTTTACGGCGAGGCAAGCTTCCCCTTTCATTGTATTAGTTTCATTGTCTTTGGACTATTCACATCTATTCGTTATTCGAATAGATGAATTTATAGAGAAACGTCGAGTTATCGTTCGTTGTACATTTTGCTCGTTTGAACCACGTTTCCTGTTTAAATGGGTTATCTCCCTTAGTATATATAGAGGATATTACGTCAGATTCCGGCCCTTTTCCCGAAACATCACAAAGGTAAACATTCAAATTTGCTCTCTAAAAAACTTGGCAAAAAAATTGAAAATACGCACAGCCAAACATTCAAAAATTTTTTTAAAGCTGTTTTGTAATCGTTTACAGACTTTAGATTTAATATAGCGACCTGATTGCTATGGATTGAGGGAGCAAACTTGAGATGTTGGTCAATGTCAGCACCGCATGGCATTGAAATTTTTGAAATATTGTCATAAGATCACTCGGCAAAATAGTACATGTCCATATTATTATTGAAAACAATTCGCTTATATTTATATTTCAATGAAAGCACCCTTGAGTTGAAGATGCAAAGGAAAATCTAAAAACTTTACAATCTCTTGTTGGTTCACTGAACTTCTTCTCTATAGCAATCCGTAGTGCTAGAGCATTTAACAGACGATTTTACGATCTGACCACGAAAGCAAAATTGCCCCATCACTCAATACGGCTTAACAAAGACGTTAAAGAGGGCATCAAAGTTTGGTTGACATTTTTACAATCTTATAATGGAAAAACATACTTCCCAGAATCTGAATGGAGTAGTAACGATGTACTGAGTCTTTACTCTGATAGTTGTAGGTCTGTAGGATGTGGTGCGTATTTTGCTACAGAACGAGAATGGGTTTACTTGTCTTTGCCCAAAGAGTGGTTAGAAACTGAGGTATCACATTTCAAGAGTTTATTCCAGTTGTACTCGCGGTAGCCGTATGGGGTAAAAAGCTCCAGAACAAAAAAAATCAGGTTTTTTTATTGACAACATGGCTCTAGTAGAAATCATAAATAAGCAAACATCCAAGTCAAAACGTATAATGACCTTAATTAGGCCTTTCGTACTTTACGCATTACAGAATAATATAGTGTTCAGCACGTACAAGGTAAATGTAATGAAATAAGTGACTCTATCTCTCGACAGGAATGGGAAAGATTCCGAAGGCTTGCACCAGAAGCGAAAGCAACCCGAGAGAAAATTCCAGACCAATTTCTCAGTCTGATCTTGAACTTGAAACTAACAGACTCCTAGAAGGTTCTTATGCCAAAAACTCGCTTAATTCACAGTAACTTCGGTATTTAATTATTAAGTCATGTGAAACGGGCTTGTCTGCATTTGTTCGTTTTCATATACAACAAAAAATTCCTGAATTATGGCCACCCAACCTAGACACAGTGGTCCAGTTTATTGCATATATGTCTTTACAAGGTTTATCTTCTAATACGGCAAAATTATATATTCTCGCAACAGGGTACAAATGCAAAATCTTAGGTTTTCAAGACGTGAACAAAAACTTCATTGTTCAAAAGCTATTAGAAGGTATGAAACGGCTAAAAAATAATACAGATACTAGACTTGCGATTACAGAAAACATTCTTCACACCATTATTTTAAGACTGCCAGGTTCGTGTTCTAGTATTTACGAGACCAAAATTTTCAAATCGGCATTCTCCCTGGTCTTTTGGGGGCTATTCAGAGTGGGTGAAATCACTTTGTCTAAATCGGGTGACATGAATCAAAATTATTTACTTAAATGATATCAAAATAAACCAAAACCAAAACAAGCTTTTCGTCTTTCTACGGTTTTCTAAAACGGACCAATTAGGAAAAGGTGTCACTTTAGAACTATATCAAATTGGTGGTCCAATTTGCCCTTATAACAATTTGATTGAATTTTAGCTGTTAGGCCAAACATGAAGGGTCCCTTATTTTGTCACTATAGTGGAGCATTTCTCACCCGTCATCAGTTTTCTGCCATACTTAGTAAAATCCTTAAATATGGAGGGATAAACCCCAAAAACTTTAAAAGCCATTCATTTCGCATAGGAGGAGCTACGGCTTTATCAATGGCCGGCAAATCCCCATAGGAAATTAAGAGCATTGGTCGTTGGAAATCAACCGTGTACAAGTCCTACATTAGAACAAACTAGCACTTAAACAATTATTTCGTTCATCATCTCACACTTAACACCGAGCAAACGACCATTTTGTACCGACGGGGAAACATGACGTTGCTTTTGAACTAACTTCGACACATTCCTATGACTTTTCATATGTATAAGCCAGTAAAATATACGGATTTCTTTTGTTTGTTTGTTTGTTTTTTTAATTATTATCATTATTATGTTATTTCCAGTAATCTTGTTTCACTTTCGAAATTTCATTTAATAACTTTATAATGATTCCTTTTTTAATGCTGGTTTAATAGTTTTTCTGGATGGCAAATCATTGCCATTTAAGGTGAAAGGGAAACACCCACCTTTATTGCTAAATACGTAACTTCCTAGTTTCGGCATGTTAGATTTTGATTTCTGAAAATTAATTTCATGCACGCGGTGTTTTTGTTATTTATTTTTTTCACGGCAAGTACCGATACAAATCAAAGCTTCATACGTGCACGTTTGAACGTTTTTTTTGTTTTTGTGTTTTGGTTTTTTGTTTAAGAAGCGGGCTCTATGGGAATTAGAACATGGGAAGACCTTATATTTGTCAATATCTTATACCGAGCCATAGCGAGGTATAAAATGAAGACAAATATAAGGTCTGACCATGTTCTAATTCGCATAGAGCCCAATTGCAATAATCTATTTCGATTCTTATATATTTAACAAGCGTAGCGGCTCTTAGAGGACAGTATTGGGTTTGACACTAGAATTAAAATATGTCAGAGAACTGCATACAAACACACATAAATGGACACAGAGAAATCTATATTCATCATATTATTAATAAAAGTTGCTCATAAGCTTATGAATTAATACAGATAATCTGTTGTAAAAATATGAAATACGGATATATCAAAATCGAAGCGGGTATAAATGTGAGCTGGTTGTATTTCTGATTGTATTTCTGATTTATATGACCGCTTAGTTATGTTATATTTGAAGCCAAAAAAGAAAAGACAAGGAATAAAACTCATATTTGTAATTTTATTGTCGTTAAAAATTAATATTTGTATATCTGAATTGTAGAGCATGATATGCAACATAGATAAGATTTCATTACAACAACACATTCGTTGCTAGGTTACTGTTGTGTCAATTTCAGTTCAGAGTCTTAAATTTAGTAACTGTTGTCAATTTCTATTATTGTCATTATTTGATGCAGCTTTTGGTGATTTATTATTTAAAAAATTTATTTACACATGAATATTGAGTGAATAAAATGTGAAACTGTACATTACGAATATCCTTTTGTAAAAAATATACGCATGTGCTAAAAAATATTGTTGGAATTAGAACATAGCTTTCTTTCCAAAGCCAAAGAAAAGAGTCATATTAGAATTCTTGTTCTTTTTTTTTTTCGAATTAAATTAATCTCATAATTTCTGTCTTTGTTTTGGCCATGTCTTTGGACTTCGATTTTTGTAAATACTACTTCTTCCTTCGGTATTCTACTGCCGTTGTTTCACTCATGTTATTATATTAGTATTCGGATATTAGAAATTGCTTAATAATTCTATGTTTATGACAATATACCAAAACTATTTATGAACAAAACAGCAATTTTGCCTATTTGTCTAGATGATCAAACACAACTTTGTTTTTAAATGAAAACATTGATGCTGTCACAGTTTAGATATTATCGCAAACCCGTTAGCATCATATGGATTGTTATGGAAATGTAGACAAATTGCCTTTTTAAAGAGCATTATATTTTATTTATTTATAAATTATCGTATCAATTTCAATTGCAGTCATTGAATGTATTTATCTTAGCTTTTTGTTCTTTTGCATGAAATAAGCAACTACTGGAATTGTAGTTAAATTAGTTGATGCATATCTTTACTTTAAGATAAGACTTTATTCTGTTAAACCTTTGGTGTACAAAGGTATACAGAAAAACAGAGACCCTCAGTCACAATTAAACGTGAAACAAGAGGTTTAAACAGTCGTAAGATGTATAAGTTCCCAATTATAAAAGATGGTTAACATTACTTTAAAAACAGTTGATCTCCGATCGCTTATTAGACAAGGTGAAATTGGCATATATTTCTATATATGAATTTCTGATTTATGTCATTTTATTGTTTTTCTTGTGTGTGTCCCTTGTGGGTTGTGGCATGTGATTGTAATGTTCGACCATTGTAGGTGTTTTCTGTTTCCTTTCTTCATCAACATAACTGCATTTTATGTTCGCCAAGTAAATGATATCTTTGTTTATTTCTGCATGTCTTTGCCGTGACTTTGTACCGAAGTCTGTGTGTGTTGTTTCTATAGCATTTTTGTAATTTTTGAATATTGCATTGTCACTTGTTTTGATATTTGTTTGCCGATGTAATTCATCAGTAAAGTATTAAAGTTTTAGAATGATAAGATAAAAACTGTTAAGTGGATACGCTGTTGGTCATTTCAATAAATGAAATTCCAACTCCATAATAATCAATCGATTTAAATTTGTACGTAGTTTTACAAAAAAAGTCACATGACAATTGTGTATATTTTTTTCATTCCATCGTTTCTCTTGAATAAATATATTACAACTTTTCTGCTTTAAGTTTAATATTATTTGGACTTGTATTTTCATGTATTCTGTTTACTTATTGATTGGTTCACTTATTTTGTTGTTCCCGATTTCTTTTCTCTTTGATAAAAATTCTGCTTAAAATTTTCTTACAAATAATTCAGTTACAAGAATAATTTGTTATTTTGTTTTCCTCTTAAGGTATTAATAAATTTACTTTATTAATTCTTTTACTTTTTGTTGTTCGAAAATTAAAATATATATCGCTGATGCATTCTATTGTAAGAATAAATTACTCTTTGTGGAGAACAGTCAGAAGTCTAATCCAATTAATAAATTATAGAACAGTAAAAGTTCGTGCTATGGGAACCTTTTGCAAGAATAGTAAAAACAAATAGCTATGCGGTGTACAATTGATCGTTTTACAAGAGTTTTACATAAGTTGTCGAAATGTGTATATACATAAACTAAATTCAAAGTAACTTGGGTATTTTGATATCCTAACATCATGTTTGAAAAAGAAATGCTGATAGCCAGAGTTGAAGACTATAAAGACATTACTGATATTTTTTATTTGTAAGTATGTAATATTTATATGCTTTATCCAAATTCTCATTGTGAATACGACATAGGTTCTTTCACGACATAGTTACATACGTGAGTATGCATGCTTAATGGCCGTTACTTTATCGAACGATATTTAGTTTTTTTATGACTCCACCCAGTAATTCTAAAAATAAATCTTATGGGAAAACAGAATTTTTAGAAATTCAGTTGAAAGAATTTGCAACAAAAAGGGAGATAAGTAAATAGTTCGTTACAAATACAGTCCCAATTTTTGAAATAAGAATGAATGGGCGTAAAATCAAGCCAACAGTTTGTTAAACATCTATTAAGTACATGCATTGTATTAGTGTTGTGAAGCCTCCGCCTGCTTAAGAATAATTGAAGATAAAATAGAAGAGTAAAAAAACATGCTGAAACAAGTTCTGACGAACCTAAAAAAAAAAACGTTCATAAACAGTGGAATTTTAAGGAAACCTGAAGAGGGATCACATGTCACAAAATTAGGCCAAACTTCAAAAACCAAAGGAAAGGCATTAAATCAAACAAATAAAACAAATACAGACCCTGTTACATGTGTTTTGTTAATACAATATTACGGGTTTTTTTTTAATTTATTGTATAAGAAAACAAATGTTTATTTTTGTACTCTTAAGTAAATAATTTTAGTTGTCATTTTCAGACAGGTCTTTTTCAAAAAAATTAAAAGAAATGGTGGTAATAACAAAATTACCGAACAGAATTGTCCGGGAGGCAAAAAGACAAAGCAGGTGGAAATTAACGGAAAAATTGTCGTCCGCAATGGCACAGACATTTCAAAAGAAATGCTGGACTGACCCTGTTTGATTGCGCGCCAAACTTACTTCAATTGCGGTAGTGTCCGGTATCAACTCGACAGCGATTATTATTGAAAGGTCGCAGACAGCTAAAAATAATAATAATCCCAGCATTAAGTTAAAAAAAAATTGAATCACAGTTCGGCCCGAAACTTAAAATTTTTCCAAAGGATATTTCACTCAAAATATTTTTTTCCCACAAAGTCAAAGCATATTTTAAGTGTAACGATTAGATGATTCATGAAACCTAAAGTATCACACATTGAGCATTTTACTTTGTGAAACAGATCAGTGCACCAATTTTCACATATTTTAAATTTCAATGAGTTTTTTTTAATTCTTGCCATTGAAATTCAATATTGCAAGGAAATGAAATTGGTAAAAGACATTTATTTTGTATGGTACTAACAGTTTATAGCACAAGTGGAATTTAATGATTAGGAGGTTCCAGAGAATAAGTTATGCCACAAAGAACTTGGGTAGACTGCTTTGAAACTTTCTGGTCGTTTATAGCCTTATACATCTCTTCCAAAGATCTGTTAGAAGCCTTTTCTACTTTACTTTCAGGTTGTTCTATTTCAGCACCTTTCATATTTTATTTAAAATTTAGTCTTCTGAAGAGAAATTCGTGTTTTTATGCTTTTTCATTGTTTAGTGCATCAAATATACATTATTTCAAGGTTTATTATTTTTTCCAATATATTGTCGATTGATAAGAGGTAGGTGTTAACTGTTATCTTTGCAGGTTATCAAAGCAAAGACTTCACCCAAGTTGTCTGCTTTGAATACATCGGCAAACTAATACCGAAGCATAAATGATGAAATGGGGAATTCCAGAATATCAATCCAAAATCACACCAATTTATATGCAACACGAATAAGGACAGCATGACAAAGACAAAACAAATAAACGAAAATGAACAAGAACGCCACAAAAGCAAGGCACTAGCAGTGTGAATCCTTACAAAAACTGAGGTATAATCAGGTGCTCTTTAAGGGAAAGCATGATATAATGTGGCTAAACTCTATAAACTCTATTTTTTTAGCATGCGTAACTGAGTTTTCTTTCACTATTCTCTGTACAAAATAATTTTTCTACTAAACTGTTTAAAGTATATTCTTTGTGAATTATATTTCATGGGCAATTGAATATATTTAAGCTCTATGTTTTTAAGTAATTCAAAATATTGACCTAAAGGTAATTTGACTAGATATTCTAGTAAAAAATGTAATTTGTTACCTATGCAGAAACGTTCTTTCAAAAAAAAAATAATAAAAAATCCAAACCCAATACCAAAACACATCAGTCGATTTAAAAAAAGTCATACGAAACTTAAACGTTTTGACGCTTGATCACATAATCAAAAAGCCAAAGATGGGTAAAAGCTGATTGAGGACAAATATTCCATTGCACACAAAAAAGATAAGGACAGATACTCCTAAATTGCACAAAATTTGCAAAAATTTAGATATTGCAAGTTTCCAATGTTCAATAGCAAAGACTCCGCCTCGCTTGAAAATATTGTAGCTATAATCTATAAACTCTGTTTAAGTATATATGAGTTTTCTGTCTTTATAATTTTGACCTTTTTGTCTGTGCGATACACTTGTGTAGGAATCAGTATCTGTTGTGTGATTTTTATTTCATGAAATGACAATAAATTGATCGAGTATATTCAAACTCCAACTTTTTGCATAATAAAGATATTTTAACGAAAAGTAATTAGACTTCTGCATATGAATATTTCGTCAGTTTCTATATTACCTTTTGCAGGCATGAAGAACTTATCTTCAATAACAAATACCACTGAGCTGAGCATATATAGTTTTATTGGCCGAAATCACAATTTTAAACTTAAGATTCATTTATGCTACTGTTAACATAATAACGCACAAGTAGATAAACTAGGAACACGCCAGTGATGATCAAACTAGGAATTTTGCTAATAAGTAAATGAAAGAATGTGAAACAAAATTTGCATTTTATGAGTGCCGTTTAGAAAGTTATGTCTTCATTTTTACTTTAATATGTAATTCTAAACATAAATGTCACCCGAAAACTTTATTTTTTAGCGTTGTAATTTACAATACAGATATTAGTGCTATCATATAATATGCAAAAAAAATCCTTTTCGTGTAATTTCAAAAATATTCTACCTTTGCAATCCCTTCAAACTTATGGTTTTGTACTTAGATCATGCTCGACTCAATCAAATCTTTTCATACTTTTTAAAAATTACTAGGAACACAGTTAAAATTGAATTTGCATTGAAATTCGAACACATTCTTTAATGTTTCATTGATAATTAATATCACAACCCCTTTCATAATTTTCATAACCGTTCATAGAGTGCATATCTTTTGCTTGCTTCAAAGTTATGCTTCTGTTATTGCTTTCAGTTAAAATAAATGATCTGATAGTATATTCAGATACTGGCAATTATGACGAAATACTAAACAGAGCAGCTAAAAATTGATATTCAGAAGTTAATCTTTTAACATTATTCCAATTTTTACAGTAGTCACAGGTTTTTAATTCAGTCGCAATTGTTTAGAATCATTTGTAAATAAATCGAGTGATTGACAATAAAGACCAGCTATTTTGATGAACATATACTAAAAAACTATATTATGGTTCGATAATGTAAAAGGAAATACGGATTTATTTAGATCCTTTCTTTTTACTTATTCTTCTTCTGGTTATTAAAGATAAAATAATTATCACATTAAAAATTTTGGCTATCATTTGATTAAAATCTATCGTTTATAAACGCAGTTATTCGATATTTTTGGAAATAAAATTAACTGAGATTATTGGTATGTGGAAATCAAAGTACGAGTAATATTAACCAAATAATGTTCAAATTTTCACGCACGTGCAAAAAGCATGAATGTTCTAAGCAGTCTGTTATGTGAAAAGTATTATAACACCATGTTATCGTTGAAAAAAAGCATGATATAGTTTTTTTGTCGATATAGCAAACGCTACTTTTTCGATCCTTTTTATAGCAGATCAATGCACATACTTAATCATTAATTCTAGCTTTCAAACATATATTTGTAAAATTTACTTACAAATAAGGAAACTAAATACTCCGAAAAGTATCAGACATAAATTCTTGTACATCATCGGAACTATATGTACATTTTTACCGGTATTTTAAATTTCAGATCATATTATATGTCGTTTATGCATGACCATGGACCGTTATAATAGTGTTTTTAAATGTGTCCTAGCTACGGTACGTATTTTCTTTCAGACTACCCTGTAATAAAATTTTCTAAAAATAAATCTTATGGGAACTCCGTATAGATGCATTTTTAGAAAGTCTGTTGTAAGCATATTTAATGCAAGTGAGGATGGGTTACACGGTAGACATTTTAAATAGCATGTGTATCAATATGAAGAAGTTATATCCAGCAGGCAAAGCATGAATTTCTTGTACAAAATGCTATAACTGAAACAAATAAGGGATGCACTGAATCTTTAGGGTTTTATTAATACACATTTAAAGAAGAACGAGGGAACATAAACAGAATAATGTTAAGTTTTTGTTTGTCTTTTGTGAATATGATATACTTTAATTAATCATTAGGATTTAATGCCTTTCTATGCCTCCGTGAATCGAAGATTCGGGCGGGGCATATAGTTTTTGGTCTGTCTGTTTGTCTGTTTGTCCACAAAAAAACTTTAACATTGGGTATATCTTGTGAATGGTAAGTAATGGGGCTTTCATATCTTACATGTGTATTCCTTGTGGCAAGACCTTTCAAACGATACCAAAATTTTGGACCTCGTGACCTTGACCTTGGCATGTGATGGACTTTTTTAAAAAAAAAAATAAACTTTAACATTGCATATATCTTTTGAATGGTAAGTGATATGGCTTTCATATTTTGCATGTGCATTCCTTGTGGCAAGACCTTTTAATTGGTACCAGAATTTTTGACCTTGTGACCTTGACTTTGGTCTGTGAACAGCTGCATAAAAACTCTGGCATTGAGTAATCTTATGAATGGTAAGTGATAGGGCTTTCATAGTTTGCATGTATATTCCTTGTGGAGAGACCTTTCAGTTGGTACCAGAATATTTGACCTCGTGACCTTGACCTTGGCATGTGACTGTCCAGTAAAATTTCACAAGAAAAATGAAATTATGTTATGTTTTATTTTATATATATAGAAACATTTAACTCATTCATGATAAAATGTTCCTTGATATCTATAGAATTTTTTTTGTAAAAAGATTTTTTACAGCATTTAGCATATTTTCTTCATTTATTCAATTTCATTGTCCAGGTATTTACATATGTATTATTAAAGGTATTTTCCATAGGGGAAATACCTTTCTTGTTTTTGTAAAATCAGATAGTTTTCTTCTTTTTAAAGCGGTGGCTTAATGGAAAGAGGTACAGCGATGAAATTTCACAGAGTTGTTGAACATTGTTGATAGATGTGTTTTTAACCGTCTTGGATCACCACGTTATGTTGGGAGGGAGTTATTTGTGGAAACACCCCTATATATATATATATATATATATATATAATTTTTTTTTGTAAAATATTTCGTAAAGCGTAAGAGATAGGTAATAAAGTGTAATGGACAAAAAATTCTTTGGGTGTTGATGGATATTTAGGACATAAAGTGTTAATCCTCAAATGAACCATTTTTTTAAGTTTTCTTAAATTTAATGTTAGCTTTTGATTTGTAAATAGAATTAGAAATGTCAGATTCATAAGTTATTTTTATCAACTCTGTAATTCTGTAACAGTAGCAGTATCATATTTGTCATGATGATACGTTACTACTAAGTATTAAATGGCTGTCAATTCTAATTATTCAGCAATTTATATTTATATTATATACTTTGTGAAATGCTTATCATAGGTGATAGATAATTAGATGACATTTTAATAAAGTGTTTCAGCATTCTTATCTAAATATGTAACATAATCAGTATCAAAGCAAAATTAGTAATTTTAGTACGAAATAAAGGGCTATGCCACGCCGAGCGCAGCGTGAAACGAAAGCAGCATGTCGACCACTGCAATTTGAACACGTGTAATTTAAATGAGTGTGGACATACTAAACAGCTTGACACAATAATTAGATGGACATAATAAAGGGCTTGACCCAGTAATTTGCTGGACACAAACTATGGAAAATAAAAATTAAATTAGCCCTTTTGATTCCTTATATAGATCAGAAATTATAAGAGGTATGTCGAAGTAGGCATCTTAAACCTTACTATAAAAGGAATCCGGAGATGCCAATTCCATTATAGTCCAATATTTTTTTTACATATTTTCAAAAAACTATTTTGAACACTTTGACCCTTAACAGTGCGGAAAATGTAAGAGCTATGGTAAATCTTTTGTCATACAACCAAAAATCTCATTGAAATGTGATCAAAATAAAAATTTCACATATCTAGAAAAATTACGGCATTAACCAAAGTTATGCTGCCCAAAAACGCCGACACCAACGCCATACCATTATACGACCGCAAAAAAGAGAATTTAAATATTACTTTCTTTTGATACTTGGTACCATTTATCAGCCTTGTCAGGTTTTGATCAGACTGACCCTGTGAATCCGATCTGTTTTTAGAAAAAGAATTTCTAATAAATTGTAAGCAGCTCTACAGCTGTTACAGATAGCTAATTAAATGTGACAAAGAAAACGTGTATCTCTTTTCATTTCTTACTTTGGGTCCAAAATGATAAGACCAACTGTTATGGGTTGATAGACCAAAAACTCATTTTTTTGTGAATGATGTAGGTGTTATATTAATAGCTTTCTTTGCAGATAAAGAGGACTTTCCATTCAAAAAAGTATTAAGTAGGACTTGACCTTTGAATGAGGTTAATGTCAAAGTCAAAGAAAACGACTGTACTTGACGTTTAAATTATCAAAAATAGATACATATGAAGCTTAGAATGTTTGTTAAATGATTAAAATGATAGTTTTATAAAAAAAAAAGAATAAGCCAGTTTGTTAGGACAATCAATAATGAGAACATAATGACGCAACTTTGGAAAATACCTATCAAATGTTCTTGGAACAATTGACATTCTAGTATATATCAATGATGAGGGATGTTACTAAAATATCTATTATTTCATTTCTTCCCTTCTGCATATTTCTCTAGGACAACCAGTGGGGAAACCATATTGATGAAATATATGAAAATATCCATGATGTAATCAAAGAACTGATAACACTGATAGACAGAGCACAATGAGTTAACTATAAATGTTCCAAAAAAAAGGGGGGGGGGCGAAAATTGTTTTCTTAATAATGCTTGGATAATGATTCGAGGGGGTCATTTGGGTGACTTCTTTGTTTGCATCCAATTGCAATCATCATTTGATGTGATTAAACTTTTCAGTTATAAAAATTTATTTCTACAAATTATTTTGTCTGAAGGACATTCATTGTTCAAAGTTGCTAAATGTTTCTTCTTTACTTCTACTCGGGGGCATAAGTGTTTCACAAAACACATCTTGTTAATCTTGTTTTAGGGACAGAAGTGGTGCTTTTATATGAAATTTTCATAAAAATAATAACCACATTTTGTCTAAAGAAAAACACCTTCAAAGACTGACGAAATTGGCCACAATCCCCAAGAAAACTTCAAAACAAAAACATATGCAATTTTTGAAAAAGACAAAAGACGAACGTAAACAACGATTGGAACTAAGAACAACCCGACTAAGTACAATCTTTAGCAAAAGCAAGTGGAAGAATTCAACCGGTTTTGACTACAATAACCTTCACCTTTCTCAATCAAGTACAGTGCAGTAACCATATGAATAAAACCCAATTCAGGAAGACTACTAACTAAACAGGAGGCTATCAAGAGCCTGTACCGCTCACCTGGACTATCCATGAAAGAGAGATGAATGCCATTTCCCAAAGGGTCAAATGTTAAACTACACGTAACCATATTTCCTGCTTGAGATCACCTTGGATTGGATGCAGACATGTTAGACACAAATTTTGAACGGGGCCACACAAGGTCTTTTGTGCTCAAGTTCCAATAGGATTAGTGGGTTCAAATACATAATTCTTTTAATGGAATCCAATGTAAACTATGTGCCTGCTAGTGACCATCTTAATGACGAACGGATCAAATGCCTTTTTGTAGGAACCAACTAAGGACTGCGTTTGATTCAATAATAGTTACTGAGAAGATTTTTTAATGTATTTCAAAGGGTCAAATACTATACTTTGTTACTACTAGCAGCAATATGTGATGAGGTCTGATCCTGTCAGATACCTTTGTTGAAAGGTATCATCAATCACCATTTGTTTGTGAGAAGAAAACTTTGAATGTTTTACCCATTTGATCGATTTCAAACCATCTTTCAAAAATAATCTGAACAGGGGTTCTCCTGTTAATCTCTGTAATAAATACTGCTAAAAAAATTATTAGAATGGTAAATAAAATAAGTAGATGTTTACATAAAGTTTATTACCTCTTTTTCTTTTATTATCCCACTTTCTAAAAATCTAAACCTTTTTTATTTGACAGAAAATTTTATAATCAGTTATCCAGTACATTGTAATTTGAATTTCCTTGCTGTTGCAGGTCTCGTGGTGATATTTAAGTAAGGAATAACAATATGAATCTTTTTTTTATTTTGTTGAATGTATTCTCATAGAAAATTTATCTGACTTTTAGCTAGGAATAAGAAATCAGGCGAGAAGTCTAACATTGAAAACAACTAACATAGACAATATCATGGAGAAGCTTACAATTTTTTAAATTAAATGAACTTTTGTTGAACAATAAATCACACGGAGATCCGTGCAGGTAGCACGAATAGAACTGGTTTTTCCCTTTTGTGTACCCAAGATTGTATAGAGCAGTGAATACTGAAAGCTGAGTTCTGATTGGTTATTAAGTATACTATTCATGTTGTATTTTTTTCCAAATAGACATATTACTTATGATTAAGAAAATATGAAAGAAATTTTCATGTGTTCTTTATTAATGGAGATTAAATTTTTTAATAATTATTGGTAACATGCCCTTCAATCCTTCAATGCAAGTTAAACCGCAAGTAAACTGACGGCAGTGCAGCTCTTTAGGGAAATGGTCATGACTATATTTCACTGGTAATACTTTTTTAAAAGTAAAATGAATGCTCTACAAGGGAGCATACTATAATATCCCGGGTGAAAGTTATGAATGGTTGAAACTCTTGAAAATGTTACTATTGTCGCCTATAGAAAAAGAAACTGTAACGTGCTACCTATAGCGGATCAAGAATTAGGAATCAAAATTACTGATGGTTTACGGGATTCAATTTTTGGAGCATTTTCCGTGATAGAAAAAGAAATCAGTTAAAAAGTACAAATTATTATGATCGTATGTAAAAATCAGCATCTAATAATTGAAGAAAAGCCAAAACAATATTGGTTTTTTCGTAAAAAAGTTGGCTGCTCGAAAGTCATTTAACGTTAATTTGGTGTAAGAAAGAAAACGATGCGTCTAACGATTATAGTAATACACTATCGGTCAAGTAGGAATCGATGATATTATTACGCGACACCAAATAAAGCAATTAACATTGTATAAAATCAATGTTGTTTATCACAGTAATGATTAATTTCTCAACAGTCGCATACGTGGTTTCTTATGATAATGATCTCATCGAGTCGCACTTGGCCGATAGCGTTATTGAGGTATTGAATTTAGAGCTGCAACAACTAAATGGTCAATCAATCAATCAATCAATCGGATTTACAAATTTTTAATGTATTTTTGCTTCCGTATGTTTTAAATTTCGAACACTTGAATGATTGTTCCCATTATTTTCCATAAGGACTTTTAAAACTACATTAAAAGAGAATTAAATAGAAATACGTTTTTAAGTTTGGTGTTTGCAAGCTTCAATAAACACGCCTTTGTTAACACAGGAGATGATGATTAACGAGAACCGACATTTTAGTATTAAGCATTGAAAGAATACTGTTTACTTTATTTTTTTCTATTGATGAAATATTTTAACTTAATTGAACTCAGGATAAATCTGTGTGTCAAAATAACCTATATTATATTGATTTAAACGGTCAATTATCTTTTGATCATCAACAAAATATTGGCAAACGACAACTTAGGCAACGCTAAAATATGACAATACAAATAAAGCAAGATACTCTCTATCCATGGCTGACATAGACAGTTCAACTAATCTCAATTTGAAAGGTTAGCTATTCAATGGATGTTTTGTGGTCCGAAGTTTATTTATTTTCTCGACTGTCAACTATTTTGGATGGGATGCAGGCCTATTTGTCACTTTTTTTAAAGGAAATGGACATTGTATACAAGTTCGTTCTCAAATGGATACGTAGTTTTAAAGTGGAAGATATTTGAATGTCTTTTCCCACATGGTCCAATGTAAAACTAACTTTCCCGCTAGCAGCCATCTTGGACAAGTTGCAGACTTGCAGAACATGGTTTGAAAGGAAACCACCCCAACACGTTTGTGACTAAGTTTGGTTCCAATTGGCTTTGTGGCTTCAGAGGAAAATACATTTGAATGATTCGCCACAAGGTTCAAATGTTAAATTATGTTACCTCCTGGCGGGTATTTTTGTTGTGATAAGGATTTTGCATAAGGGGCCAACCAAGGACTATTATGAACAAGCTTGGTTTCAATTAGCTTTGTGGCTTAAATGACCTTTCCATAGTTTATATACCGAACTTACTGTAAATTTACTTTCTGCGTATGGCCATTTCAACAACTTATGTCTCTTCAGTGCAGATAAAATCTAAACAGTTGGGAGACCAATAACTTAAGGATGTTTAAAACTGATAGAGAACAATTAACCAATATGATCTAAATGTAAAGCCAAAATCAGCTAAGGACAAAGCTTTGCATGACGGAGATTCTCCTTAGATTTCCAAAGAAAAAAAAGAAGAAATATTGCAAATATCCAAATAAAACCGGCTTTCGGGTCAACATCGGAGTACTGACTACTTGATCGGTGAATACTCTGGGGGACTTCCAGTCCACCAGTAGAGGCATCGACCCTGTTGTAACAAATAACTACACATCGAACTTAATGTGAATTTACTGTCTGCATATGGCCGTTTTGAAAATTTATGTCTCTTCAGTGCATGTAAATCCTAAGCAGTTGGAAGACCATAAACTCAAAAATGTTTAAAACTGATAGCAAACAAATGATCTAAATGGATAGGACAGATCTTTATTATGGTAGGTTTTCACTGCCGATCAAAGCAACTCGACCGAACTCGATCTATGAATATTCATGAATATTCATCGATCGGGATACTGATCTTGAAAGCTCGTGTTCGGTCTACTAACCAAATCGGGGAGATCTTACTAACTCTGCTGAACTCGAGCTGTGTTCCCGAATATTTTTGATGGTAGGTTTACACCGCCGATCAAAGCAACTCGACCTAACTCGGTCTATGATTATTCATGAATATTCATCGATCGGGACACTGATCTTGAGTGCTCGTGTTCGGGCTACTAACCAAATCGGGGGCGATCTTACTAACTCTGCTGAACTCGAGCTGTGTACCCGAATATTTTTAACATGTCAAAAAATATCGTGAAGAGGTCGTGTGCATTATATGTCGAGAACAGTTCGGGAATCAATCGGGTTCTGATCGAGGCAGTCTTGGAGAGGTCGAAAAGTGATCGGTCTTGATCGAGCTTCAAAATTTCAGCCGATCATGCCGATTTCTACCCGACATTTGCTTCTCGATTTATGCCGAGTCGCTTCCAGACAATCTCGATTGGTACTCGATCATTACTCGACTTACACGATTCCTTCTTTTTTTTTCTATACAAGATCTTCCCGACCATAACCCGATTTTTTCGAGACCTGTATCCGACTTTTACTCGACCACTCAAGACCTTTACTCGATTTAACACGACAGCATGTCATCTTTTCACAATACCACAACATAAGGCTTTCAAACGCCTCAGTGTCTCGCTAGGGCTTTACTTCAGTTATTAAATTAGCCACCCAATGGACTCCAATGACTATTGTGATCAAGTTTGGTTGATGATCATCTTTGATATGATGAGAATCTTCCAGATACTATCTCAAGTGGGGACCAGCCAATGAATATTGTTTTCAACTTTGGCCAATTGACAGTAGTTTCAGAGTAGCAGATCTTGGAATGCCTAAGTTAGATCGAATATTAAATTATATTCACCGTTGAATTGCATGCAGACAAGATAGATAAAATTTTGAAAATGGAACATCCAAGGACTATTTTCACTAATTTTGGCTACAATTGGTCCAGTGAAAATCCTTCTGGTACAATGTTTAACTTTGTCCCATTTTGGCGGTCATCTTGTATTAGCTGACGATATGGCAGACACTATTTCGAAAAGGGACCATCATTTGGCAATCGTAACAAGTTTGGTCTAATTGGCTTTGGTTTTCACAGGTTACTTTTGAATAAGTTTTCCCATGAGATCCAATTTAAAATTATATTCCCAGTTTGCGGTTATATTTGATTAGAAGCGGACATGACGGTTTTTCACATTGAACCAACCGAGATCTATCATGACTCTGCGGTTTCTGGATAGAATATATTTGAATGCAAATTTCATGGACAGCGGACACAAATAATGGCAAACGCTCAACCTGGCTATATCATGATTGTAGAAAAGAATATCAGATTGAAAGGATGACGTACAGAGGGCTTAAATTCAGTCGACTAACAGCATGGTCGAGTTGATCGACATCACTTGGTCTGATCGGCGGTGTAAACCTAGCATGACGCGTGCATTTTATATCGATTACAGGTCGGGAATAAATCGGAATCTGATCGAGGTAGTGGTGAAGAGGTCGAAAAGGGATCGGTCTTGATCGAGTTTCAAAATTGTAGCCGATCATGCCGATTTCTACTCGACTTTAACTCATTTGCTCCTCGATTTATGCCGAGTCGATTCCAGACTAACTCGATTAGTACTCGATCATTACTCGACTAACACGATTCGTTCTTTTTTTTCCATACAAGATCTTCCCGACCATAACTCGATTTTTTCCAGACCTGTATCCGACTTTTACTCGACCACTCAAGACCTTAACACGACATCATGTAATCCTTTCACAATATCACAACATTAGGCTCTCAAGAGCCTCAGTGTCTCACTAGGGCCTTACTTCAGTTTTTAAAGGAGCCATCCAATGGACTCCGATGACTTGTGATCAAGTTTGGTTGATGATCTTTGATATGATGAGAATCTGCCAGATACTATCTCAAGCGGGGACCAGCCTAGGAATATTGTTTTCAACTTTGGCCAATTGGCAAAGTAGTCTCAGAGTAGAAGTTCTTGGAATATCTAAGTAAGATCGAATATTAAATTATGTTCCCCGTTGGATTTTATGCAGACAAGATAGATACTATTTTGAAATTGGAACATTCAAGGACTATTATGACCAATTTTGGCTGCAATTGGTCCAGTGAAAAATCTTCTGGTACAATGTTTAACTTTGTCCCATTTGGCGGTCATCTTGTATCAGCTGACGATATGGCAGACATTATTTTGAAAAGGGACAATCGTTTGGCAATCGTAAAAAGTTTGGTCTAACTGGCTTAGGGATTTCAGAGGTAACGTTTAAATGAGTTTTCCAATTCAAAACTATGTTCCCAGTTGGCGGTTATATTTGATTAGAAGCGGACATGACTGTTTTTTTTCACATTGAACCAATCGAGGTGTATCATGACTCTGCGGTGTTTTGATAATATATTTGAATGCAAAGTTCATGGACAACAGACACAAAATAATGGCAAAAGCTCAACTTGGCTATATCAGGATTGTAGAAAAGAATATATCTGATTGTGCGTGTTACTAGTAGAATTAAAGGATGACGTGCAGAGGGCTCAAATTCAATCGACTAGTTATGCTGACAGAATTTGAAATTGAATCCAAGATGTAGCCAATATACACATTCCTGAAACAGATTCACTAAACACAAGAATTCAAGAATAAAATATTGTTTCTTCCGAGCAGGTTGGTAGTCTAATCACAAGATTTGATTCAAGCTTAATGACATAAGAAAAATGCGATTTTGAATATTTGATACATGTGCTAGGTACCATAAAGGACAGCCGCTCGCCATTTTCACTTTCTAAAAACCGGATTTTTATACAGAATGCAGGTTTAAAGCTATACACGGAAACTACTTTAAATCTAGTTACCACCCATATCATGTGATGATATGTCTTCTGTTTAATATATCAGATTAGTCCTACATGTAATGACAGGAAAATCGCACAGTCGCATTCTGACGCATGATGAGGAGGATTATCTGTGTGAAAGTGAACATTTATTTCTCTATAACGATGACTTTGAAGCATTTGCTATTGTCTAACCCAAAATACGCACCTTCTGTGTCAGATCGGCCTTCTCTGCTACTCTATTTCCACCACAGTTATCATCTTTTCCTTGAAGCATTAGCCATATGGGCCACAAATTTTGTTGCTCTACCACCATGCTGAACTGTTCCCTGAATTTTCACGTTTTATACCCATCCCATATATACAATCGTACTAACAGGACACAACTCGAGCATACTCGACCATTTCACGATCTTCTCCCGACCAGGTCTAGTTAATCAAACACAAATCGGGCTATGATCTGGCCCAATCTGACTAAGTCTGGTTGGTCGAATGAGGGTCGACCATAAGTCGTACGTGAATCGTAAAGAGATCGAGAATGATCGAGGGTTAGTCGTGTTAAATCGGGTAAAGGTCGAGTGGACATATGATGTATGCTCTCTATATTTTTCAGTTATGGTGTACTTGTGCGTGAGAGAATTTCTCATATAGATATACTATTAATACTTTCAAATTTTGGCAAATATTTTTGTAATTTTCGAAATGTAATCCAGACCACCTGTTTTAAGTGCCCACATCTCACTATTTTATAACGTCAAGTTTTCTTACATTCGACTTGATGAGTGCCCTGTGTTTGTCTATATGTTGTAGTTGTCCACTAGCTTAATACACTAGTGCTTTTGTCGGGCAAAGGATGACAGTGATTGTAAAAGCACTTTGCCAGTTTAATTGATGTTTGTTGACAATCCCGCACCCATGACCAAGAAAGACATGGATGTAGCGTTGCTCGACAATTAGCAAAGAATTCCGCTTAAACCTGTGCTAGGGGCCGTCTTGAACTTACTATGAGGTATGAGCAAAGCTCATTGTTGAAGGCTTCATGGTGACTTCAAGATGAAGAACAACAATAAAAGCGTTGTTCCTTTGCTTGTTTTTTACCATGTATTTGTAGAGACTTTGTCTCATGTACATTTACTCCATATCCTTTTATTCACCATATAGTGAGCTAGCTCGATCAATGAATTTTATGACGTTGATCGGGATAAAACAGCATGGTCGAGTTGATCGAGTTGGTCTGATCGGCGGTGTAAACCTAGCATTACGTGAGGGAGATTCTCCCTACTTTTTCGAAGATATTACAGAAAAAAATAAGATATTGCAAGTTTCAAAATAAAATTTGCTTTCGGGTCAGCATCGAAGTACTGATTACTGAGCTGGTGAATACCATAGGGTACTAACATTCCACCAGCAGAGTCATCGATCCATTGGTATCAAAAAGAAAAAAAAAACAGAATTTACTGTAAACATAGTTTCTGCATATTAAGTTATTTGTTGCCACTGGGTCGATGCCACTGCTGGTGGACTGTTAGTCCCCGAGGGTATTCACCAGCCCAGTAGTCAGTACCTCGGTGCTGACTCGAAAGCCGATTATTTTTGGAACCTTACGATATCTAAATTTTTGTAAATTTTACTGAAAACTAAGGAGAATCTCCCTCACGCAAAGCTCTGTCCTAACCTGATTTTGGCTTTACATTTAGATCATAGTGGTTATTTGTTCTCCATCAGTTTTTAAACATCTATGAGTTTATGGTCTTCCAAACGTTTAGATTTTATCTGCACTGATGAGACATAAGTTGTCGAAATGCGCATATGCAGAAAGTAAATTCACAGTAACTTCGGTATTAAGTTATTTGACAACTTGTGTCTCTTCAGTGCAGATAAACTCTAAGAAGATGGAAAACCATAAACTCCATGATATTTAAAACTGATAGAGAGCAAATAAACATGATCTAAAGGGAAGGCCAAAAATCAGCTAAGGACAGAGTTTTACATGAGGGGGATTCTCCTTAGATACCCCAAAGATACAGAAATTTTAATTATTGCAAATGTCCAAAAGAAATTGGCTTTCGGGTCAGAATTTAATTCTGACTACTGGGTTGGTGAATACCCTGCGTGACTAACAGTCCACTAGCAAGGCATCGATCCAGTAGAAACAAATTACAATATACCGTAGTTACTGTAAATATATTTTTTTGCATATGCGCATTTCCATAACTTATGTATCATCAGTGCAGATAAAACCAAAACATTTGAAAGTCCATTAACCAAAAGCTGATAGAGAACAAATAACCAAAAGGATCTAAATAGAAAAGCAGCAAATGACTAAATACCAAACTTACTGTAAATTTTCTTTCTGCGTATGGCCGCTTCAACAATTTGTGTCT
>MJUU01055329.1:4125-16689 GCA_002080025.1 Modiolus philippinarum | reverse complement strand
GTATCTTTGATGACCACTATACATAAAACGGGACGGTAAAAATTGTTGCAAACTGCTGAGAGTTGACATGAACATGTGTTGTTTTTAATACTGAAAATATTAAGAAAATTAAACGAGTGGAAAATTTTAGGCTTCCCCAGGTCTTCCCCCTTAAAGTCACATCAAACACTCTTTGTTTTTCTAACAACTAAAGATTCGCAAAAACAATTAAATGGCATATTTTCATATATATCCTCCAAATTTGACATATATAACGATTTAACAGTGAACGTTGGACAAATCTGAAATACAGAAAATTCCCATTTTTCATCAATTTTGGGCAGAATATTGAGTTTAAGTCAACAAATGGCTGTTAGAATCAAACATCATGATGTTATTCACGCAACATTGTCATAAATAAGACACATTATACGCGTTCTGACTATTTTAATGCGGAAAAAACATAAAACTGACAATTTTAGGAAAAAAATTGTTGGGGAAGGGGCAAGATTTTCGGTATTCAGAGTCACATTGAATAATCCTTTATTTTCTAAACACTGTTTTCAGACAACTAATTTATCCCTTAGAACAATTAATTAGCATATATACAGATATGTCCTCCGGATTTGACATATATAACGATTAAACAGTTGAGTTTAATCGTTATAGTTATATATAACGATTAAACAGTTGAGTTTAATCGTTATAGTTATATATTACGATTAAACAGTTGAGTTTAATCGTTATATATAACAATATATTTAGTTATTTGTTACCACTGGGTCGATGCCTCTGCTGGTGGACTGTTAGTCCCCGAGGGTATTCACCAACCCAGTAGTCAGTACTTCGGTGCTGACCCGAAAGCCGAATCGATTTGGAACCTTACAATATCTAATGTTTGTAAATTTTGTTGAAACTAAGGAGTATCTCCCTCATGCAAAGCTCTGTCCTTAGCTGATTTTGGCTTCCNATTTAGATCATATTTGGTAATTTGTTCTCTATCAGTTTTTAAACATCTTTGACTTTATGGTCTTCCAAACGTTTAGATTTTATCTGCACTGAAGAGACATAAGTTGTCGAAATGCGCATATGCAGAATCAAAATTCACAGTAACTTCGGTATTTAGTTATTTGTTACCACTGGGTCGATGCCTCTGCTGGTGGACTGTTAGTCCCCGAAGGTATTCACCAGCCCAGTAGTCAGTACTTCGGTGCTGACCCGAAAGCCGAATCGATTTGGAACCTTACAATATCTAATTTTTGTACATTTTGTTGAAACTAAAGAATATCGTTCTCATGAAAGCTTTGTCCTTAGCTGATTTTTGCTTCCAATTTAGATCATATTTGGCAATTTGTTCTCAATCCATTTTTAAACATGTTTGACTTTATGGTCTTCCAAACGTTTAGATTTTATCTGCACTGAAGAGACATAAGTTGTCGAAATGCGCATATGCAGAATCAAAATTCACAGTAACTTCGGTATTTAGTTATTTTACTTTGGTCAAATCTGAAATTTTGAAAATTCCCATTTGTCATTAATTTTGGGCAAAATATTAAGTTTAAGTCGACAAATGGCTGTTAAAATACCAAATCATAAAGTAATTTATTCTACAATGTCACATACAACACACATTTTGCGTGTTTTGGTTATTTTTATGCGAATATATATAAAAAATTGAAAATTTTGGGGAAAATTTGTTGGGGTAGTGGTAAGATTTTCGGTATTCGGAGTCACATTTTACACTCCTTTTTTTTCTAAGCAATGTTTTAAGACAACTTTTATATTCTTTATAACAATTAATTGGCATATCTGCAGATATATCCTCCAGACTTTGCTTGCATAACGATTTAACAGTGAACTTTGGACAAATCTGAAATGTAGAAAATGCACATTTTTCATCAATTTCGGGCAAGATATCGAGTTTAAGTTAACAAATGACTGTAAAATACGAAATCACAATATAATTCATGCAACCTTGTAATATACAACACACAATTTGCGTGTTGTGCTAATTTTTATGCGAACATAGACAAAAAAATTGACAATTTTAAAGTAAATTTGTTGGGGTAGGGATAAGTTTTATGGATGTAGGAAGTTTATGGTACTTCGAAATTGCCATAATTTGTACTAATTGTAAAAAAGACATTATGTACTTCCATTTTATACCAACTTTTTATGAATTTGAACCATTCATACAGTCCCTGGATCAGTCAACATTTCATTTTGACTGATCGTTGACTGGTGAGTAATCGCTGAATGATCGCTGAATCATGACTTTTGACGGTTGACGGATAGTAAAATTAACTGATGACTAATGAATGATGCGACTCTTGACTCTTGAATCATGACGGATGACGAATAGAAAGAAATCTAATTAATTATGCACGGATGATCGGTGACGGATGACTGATACACCGGTCAGTGCAAAACTTTCCTTTTACACATTATTTTGCTAAAAAATCAATGAAAATGAAAAAACGTGATAAAAAAAATGACTGATAAATCTTCATTTTAGTCATTAAATATATACCGGTCAATGCGAAACTTTCCTTTTACACATAATTTTGTTAAAAATTCGATGAAAATGAAAAAATGGGATAAAAAATTACTTATGAATCTTCATTTTAGTCATTACATAGACACCGGTCAGTGCGAAACTTTCCTTTTGCACGCTATTTTGTTCAAAATTCCATGAAAATGAAAAAAATGTGATAAAAAAATTACTGATAAATCTTCATTTTAGTCATTAAATATATACCGGTCAGTGCGAAACTTTCCTTTTACACATTATTTTGTTCAAAATTCCATGAAAATGAAATATCATGTGATAAACAATTACTGATAAATCTTCATTTTAGTCATTAAATATGTAACGGTCAGTGCAAAACTTTCCTTTTACACATTATTTTGTTCAAAATTCCATGAAAATGAAAAAATGTGATAAAAAAATTACTGATAAATCTTCATTTTAATCATAAAATATATACCGGTCAGAGCAAAACTTTCCTTTTACACATTATTTTGTTCAAAATTCCATGAAAATGAAAAAATGTGATAAAAAATTTCTGATAAATCTTCATTTTAGTCATTACATAGACACCAGTCAGTGAAAAACTTTCTTTTTACAAATTATATTGTTAAAATTCCATGAAAATGGAAAAATGTCATAAAAAATTACTCATGAATCTTCATTTTAGTCAATGCATAGACACCGGTCAGTGCGAAACTTTCCTTTTACACATTATTTTGCTAACAATTCCATGAAAATGAAAAAATGTGATCAAAAGTACTGATAAATATTCATTTTAGTCATTAAATATATACCGGTCAGTGCGAAACTTTCCTTTTACACATTATTTTGTTCAAAATTCCATGAAAATGAAAATATGGGATAAAAATTACTTATGAATCTTCATTTTAGTCATTACATAGACAACGGTCAGTGTGAAACTTTACTTTTACACATTATTTTGCTAAAAATTCTATGAAAATGAAAAAAATGTGATAAAAAAAATTACTGATAAATCTTCATTTTAGTCATTAACAAGAGCTGTCGCCGAATGGCAGCCAAATATACCCCCCGCTTATTGAACCCTGAATCGATATGGTAAATGCAAAATTAAGTTGGTGTGGACACAGTACAATTGTGGACACAACACAAGTATGGACACAATGATATAATCTTCAAGAAGGAAATTTTCACAAGGGTTCCAATGAAAACACTCTGTCTATATCAGACAAATATAAAATTCCCCCTTTTTCAGCCTATTTGACATTTTACACATCTACATATAGTGTTCTTCCTTTGTCTAAAGTTTCATCAAAATCCTTCAAGTGAAATAAGAGGAGTTGTGCGTACGAGGTAACCCATACTTAGGGAATCCATGAAAACTCAAAAGTCGAATTATCTCCCCTTCCTGGTTTCTGACAATAATAATATTCCTTCATAAACATCTCCATATAGTGTTCTTACTTTGTGCAAAGTTTCATTAAATTCCTTCAAGTGGTTTAAGAGGAGTTGCGCTTACAAGGTAACCCATACATGGGGAATCAACAAAAAGTCAAAGTCGGATTATCTCCCCTTCCTGGTTTCAGACAATAATCATATTTTGAAAACTAAGGAGTATCTCCCTCATGCAAAGCTCTGTCCTTAGCTGATTTTGGCTTTACATTTAGATCATATTGGTTATTTGTTCTCTATCAGTTTTTAAACATCTTTGAGTTAATGGTCTTCCAAACGTTTAGATTTTATCTGCACTGAAGAGACATAAGTTGTCGAAATGCGCATATGCAGAATTTAAATTCACAGTAACTTCGTAATTTAGTCATTCCTTCATACACATCTCCATATAGTGTTCTTATTTGGTGTAACGTTTCATTAAATTCCTTTTTATGGTTTAAGAGGAGTTGCGCTTACGAGGTAACCCATACATGGGGTATCAATGACAAGTCAAAGTCCAATTATCTCCCCTTCCTGGTTTTGGACAATAATTATATTCCTTCATGCACATCTCCATATAGTGTCCTTCCTTTGTGTAAAGTTTCATCAAAATCCTTCAAGTGGTTTAAGAGGAGTTGCGGTTACGAGGTAACCCATATATAGGGAATCAAAGAAAAGTCAAAGTCGAATTATCTCCCCTTCCTGGTTTCGGACAAGAATTATATTCCTTCATGCACATCTCCATATAGTGTCCTTCCTTTGTGTAAAGTTTCATCAAAATCCTTCAAGTGGTTTAAGAGGAGTTGCGCTTACGAGAAGTGCGGACAGACGGACAGACGGACGGACGGACAGACAGACAGACAGAGTGATTCCTATATACTCCCAAAACGGGGGGTATAAATATATACCGGTCAGTGCAAAACTTTCCTTTTACACATTATTTTGTTCAAAATTCCATGAAAATGAAAAATGTGATAAAAAAATTACTGATAAATCTTCATTTTAGTCATTAAATATATACCGGTCAGTGCGAAACTTTCCTTTTACACATTATTTTGTTCAAAATTCCATGAGAATGAAAAAATGTGATAAAAAAATTAATGATGAATCTTCATTTTAGTCATTACATGTATACCGGTCAGTGCAAAACTTTCCTTTTACACATTATTTTGTTCAAAATTCCATGAAAATGAAAAAATGGGATAAAAATTACTTATGAATCTTCATTATAGTCATTACATAGACACTGATCAGTGCGAAACTTTCATTTTCCACATTATTTTGTTCAAAATTCAATCAAAATGAAAAAATGGGACAAAAAAAGGGGTAGGGGTATGGTTGCTCAATTTTTATAACGTATTGGGTATAGAAATGGTACTTATGTGGAATATTTGTAGAGCTAATACCATATGCTATCATTTTATACAATTTTTTCATAAGTGGTAGGTACCAATCATCAAATTGAAGCAACTGAAATAAAAATTTTGATCAAAAACGAAATTTTCCGAAATTTCGTTTGGTGGGTCTAAAAAGAGGGCCTGTTTGAACATTGCGTGCAGGTTATGCTCATGTTAACATGTTTAATTTTAAAGAAGGGATATAGAAGGACTGAAACATAAAGGGGGGGTTCATTAGTGGGAGGGGATGCACGGGTGTTATTCCAGCCCATGGACAGCATCGAAAACACTAAGAAACACCACTTAGAACCGGACAAAAATGAAAAATGAAGACACACATACAGATGAATAACACGGACCCGCCAAAAACCTTGGGTTAGATCAGGTGTAATTGTAGATTAAGCATCTCTTGCTTCTAATGAGACACCCGCCATGTTTAACAAGTCAACTCCGGTAGTTAAGTCAAATCCAATAGAGGAAAAACAAAATTAGTTGTACAAGGAAAGATCTGTTGTCATCTGGGAAATAGATATCCCATAGCGATCCACAAGATCGTGATGTCGACCGTAGAACTTCTGTAGTGATGAATTTAAGTATTTGAGAAGAGAGCAAAAAAACATGCTTTAGATCTTAATATTCCGAAAACTGGACAATTTCCTTTATGCATTACATTGTTAACTCTTCAAGCATTAAACCATCATTAAAGACATATGGTAACAAATAGTTATTTATTGTATATAGTATGCAGTTCTAATTTAATTTTGAAACCTACTCTAAAGATCGAAGGTTCATCATCGAAATTACAATATAGAAACAAATATGATAGATTTTTTTCAACTAAAGTTGCACATCTGCAAAAATCTCTTTATTTGCAAATGAGCATTCTTACAATAGTTACAAAGTTATAACTTGCCTTTCAAAAGGCAGACTCAAACGTTAATTTACGTTTAGTTAGTAATTGTCTGATTCAATGGTAATTTATAGCATTAACAAAGAAAGACCTGTCAGAGGATATCGTTTTGCTTACAAATAAAAGTAGGACACTCGAAGACCAAATGCAGAATTTAAATGAAAAAGTCAAAAATTTGAAATCAAACACAGGTAAGCTTACAGTAGCCGGAATTAAACACATAACTTAGGTTAACGTTGGTTAGAGCACATATGGCTTAGTTTCCAGCTTCAGATGAACTAGACATGTTCAAAGCCATAGCTTGGATCTATTCCACGATTTAAAATGATCTTTGTGTGGGTTGATTATAACACTTTTTCCAAGACGATTTTTCTCAATGTGTTACAAATTGCCTAAACTAAGCAGAATAGAAAAGAATGGATCAAGAAGGACTTGTGATGATTTTCCATCACATAACTCTCAACATAACTTTATTTTAGAGTGGATTTCGAAAAAAAATCAAAATTTTTATAGTAAAAATGTTGGCCAGGTGCCGAATGTATTGCACCGGAATACAATATTTGTCTAAACAATATTCTCCAAAAATGATTTGTATTATTTCTTGGTGATTTAATCGATAAATATCTGTAGTGTTCGGCATTTGCTCCGATAAATACACCATCGATGTCAAAATAATTAGTTTGTTTCTAGGCGTGTGTAAAAGAATAACATCAACACAACTCATGGCTGCATATAACGCAATGAAATATCTGTTTGGTTTACCAAATATATTTGATATAAAAAAATCACCAAAAAGTCTCATTCATAGCCAAATAACTAACTAATGTTAAGGATACTGTCAAACCTGCTCTAGCCAATATTGGAGAATTTTTTAAACGATGCAACCCTTAAGAAAAGTGCAGAAATTTTCATTTTGGGTGCCTTCATATTGTCGATCAAAAGACCTCCAACGCACGGGAAAGTTATCCATAACCTTGTTTCAAGCCCTCACGAAACTTGTGCACATCATTTGTAATACCTACATGTTGTAGCATGCAAACATTATTTTAAACCACTGTAGATGTTTCCTGTTATTCCTTTGTATTTCGCATCGTGTGAAAGATTGCATTGTATTTGACGAATTTTCCTCAGGTATATCTGAATTCTTTATTCTTTTCATTAGACCTGTTTTTGGTCATTTGATTCCTATTAGATTTTCGAATGTTCGATTTATGGTCTTAGGATGTTATGATTTTATCTGCACAGAAAAGACCAAGTTTTAGCATGTCCAAAATTTTCCGATGCACCCGACGTTCATCAAGCGCATGCGTACAAGCGTCGAAGTGTGAGTTACCCATATATTACACAACGCAAACCAACTATAAGAAAACATTTTACACGTTTATACAGGTTATTGCTATGCGTTAGAGTATGACAGAGCTATCAGCACCACCATAGTCGTCAAGCTAAGTTATTCTGTCAAATCCGAAAAAAAACTTACTCAAGGAAGATATTTTACTGTTTTCGACAACTAGTTTGATACTGGAAACATGGAAATTATTGCGTTATACCCGATCAAGACCAATCTGCGAAATGTTTGTCTTGCAAAATCGCTAAAATAACACCCTGCGAAAATTTCCATATCTACAGTAATTAAATGATAGAGGAGACGAAACTTTTTTTTTCTTCAGAAACTTAACATGCACTTTGATTTTATTTTATTTGTAAAAATTCCTTGTCGAGCTAATAAAACTGAGTAGAATACCGAAGGAATAAAGCACAGCATTACATAAATCAAAGTGCAGAAACAAGGCAAAACACACGAACACTACAAATACAACATCAAAAACTAAGTATTTAGAATGTGCACATTAAAAAAAAACAAGAGTGACATCAGGGGCGCCGGAAGGGTAGGCGTGCCCTGCCCCATATACTACCTATCACAAGGTCGGTAATATAAAAAATACCGAAGTTGCATAAAAAACAATAAATTCCGTTATGCTGTACACGTGTTTAAAGGAGTAACCTCTCATCAGCAGCATTTAAATCAAATCGTATGGAAAGCCATAATCCAAAAGTAGTCCAAAACGAAGTACCCATTTCCAAAAATATCGAAATAGGAAGCCAAATCCAGTACCAAGGACATCTACCGAGTGCCGTACACGGAATGAAGCCTCAGTATTTTTAGTGGTTGAAATTTTATACAAACAGTAAATTTCTATAACTAGCAAGGTAAAATTTTCATGTCAGACAAGTCTGACTATTGGACTGGTGAATACCCTCGGGGACCAGACACGGAATGAAGCCTCAGTATTTTTAGTTGTTGAAATTTTATACAAACAGTAAATTTCTATAACTAGCAAGGTAAAATTTTCATGTCAGACAAGTCTGACTATTGGACTGGTGAATACCCTCGGGGACCTCTGGTCCACCAGCAGTGGCAATCGGCCAAATGGTTCAAAATACAAGTAAGGCATATTTAGCTAAGAAAAGTCTGTTTAGTAGCTGCTTGGTTTATGTCACCTTACTAACCCTTACACAAAACCAAATAAAACGCATGGTACGTGTGACTTCTGTAAACCTCAAACAGTACCAAAGTAAAAATATTAAAAACGTTTGAAAATCTCTTTACTACTCACACAATAACAAGGACAAATCGGTACCACAAACATAACTATGTAAGTCGAAAACAAAATTTAACAGTATGATATACAAGACAACACAAAAAAAAACTAACTTAAACATTGAAACTATATAATCCAATAAAAACCGAGAGTTCATCAAGTGTTGCGAAATAGTAGCATGTCCTGTACTGTATACAGTTCCCGTCACACAGTCATTGAGTCAATCCAAAGTAAAGTCAAAATTGGTAATATAAAAAATCTGGAGAGATGTGAATCTAGCTGAAAATGTCCCTTTTCATTTCTTAAACCGACATTCAAATCTATCTATGATGTCTACGAGCTTCAATAGAATTTCCGAAAGGAAAAAAATTACAAAAGCTGGTCATGTCCCTGACTTATCAGTTTTTGTGACAGTACTTTTGCTTTTGTCAAATAGTCACTGTATGGACTGCGCGAGCTCTACAGTAACGAATTAATTGTTAATATACACTCCATACTCCAAAAATGGTGACATCTTCATATATATGTTTAAGTAAATAAGCGTAATCGGGGATTTTGTGTAATTCCTAAAAATTAGGGATTTTATTCAATTCCTGGCTGGCTTAGTATAATGTACAAAATTAGGGATTTTATTCAATTTCTGACTGGCTTAGTATATAATGTACACGTAATACCTAAAATGTCATGTAATTCCTAATTTTTTTTTACAAAATTACACATATTCCCAAATCTTAAATTTGATGTTCTAATTAACAATGAAGAATATACAACATTAACCTATCAACGGCAGTAGAATACCGAAGGAACAAGGGAAGCGAAGACTGCAAAAATCGAAATCCGAAGACATGGCAAAAATGGCAACAGAGAAAAACAGACAAAACAAGGGCGTGAGACGGCTACAAGCACGGAAATAAAAAGACGACATTAAAGACTAAGGCACTCCTAGTGTGAACTCACATGAAAACCGGGAGTGACATCAGGTACTCCGGAAGGGTTAGCATGTTCTGCTCCACTAGCGACACCCGTCACACAATCAGTGAGATTGTTTTGAACTAACTGTTTTGAACACAAATGCAACCATCAATATTCATATAAAAAAACTCACAGTGAACATTTCTATTCTGCATGGAAATGAGCCAATCTTTCAGTTGCAATAACTTATTTGATCAAATTCTGACTCCTGTGACCTGTGTTTTGGTGATTTCCATCAATTAGGTAAATATAATGTTTTTTACTGGTCCGGCTATCGACTTTTTTGGAATTGTTTCACTAAAAGCCTTTCCGGTTTATTTGTTTGTTTATTTGTTATTTTTTGTATGTGAGTACCATTATGGTGTTCATATTAAGATTGACCTTTCACCCTTTGAACTGATTTTTACTTGAGTTATGGCTCTTGGACTGAAATTTTTACCAAAATAAAAGTTTTCCCTACACCTTGGACGGCATCAAAGTAGACAAGCTATGGAATATCAGGCAAATATCATGGTTGTAAGGAGCAACCTTATTCTTCGACCAGTTAACATTTGTGATAGCGTTTTAGTACCAGCCACAAACATTAAGAGGGATAGAATTGCATTGAGCAACTTGCTAAAACAAAATTATACAAATGTCTCAAATCAAAAGTCTTTTGCAACTCAAGACGTAATATTAGTTTATCATGTAAAAACAAGTAAATTATTCAACATTAAAACTGGCATGTCTTTACGTCAGCTGAAGGTTGTAATTGTGCTATATTGATGTGTATTCGATATTTATTAATTAAACCAAGTTGACATATGAATATTGCTTCAAATTCCTTATCATTGTTTATTATTTTTATTATGATCAGGGAATATGTGTACGAATTCGATTTTTTACAGAAATTACGTGCAATACCTTATATTTTAGGGATAATTACATGTAAAAAAATTCCCAAAAATGTTCAGAACTTACCTGTAATTGCTGATGTAGTCAGTGATTACGCGTAATCCCTGATTACGCTTATTTACTGTAGCATTTACACATATACATGAATGGTTAGTATCTAGATTTGCAAGCTTTTTGAATTTATATTAATGTAATTAGGAATGAATGTATGAAAACAATCCAATATGAAATTTTCCGTTTAAAAGAATTACTTGTTTGATTTCTGAACCTTCTCTAGAAGAAAAAAAATACTCGGGTATGCATTTTTTGTTTATAGATACTAGGATCAATCAACTTGAAACCGATTTTTCCAATGCTATCATCAACCTGTCAGCCATCATACAATATCTAGGTATGTTGTACCTTACAGTCTGTCGTCAAGTAGGCGGAGATTTATTTTTTGCTCTAGATTAAGAAGTGCAAGTTATTCACCGAAATGCAATTGTGCAATACTATTAGTCCATGGGCTTGAATAACCCCCCAGTGCACCCCCAACTTCCGAGCCCCATCCATTTTTTTAAGTCTGCATACATCCCCTTTTTAAAATAAAACATATTAACACGAGCATAACCTGGACGCACTTGTGGACTTCGGCCCATTTGTAGACCCACCTACCGAAATTTTGGAAAATGTTGACCAAATGCTTTCCAGTTATAAAAACGAAGTATTAAATGCTTGCTTATTGTAAGAGCTTTACAAGGAACCCAAGTTTTCACAATTTCTATGCCCAATACGTTCCATATCGCAATTAAACTTACCCCATCCCCATGAAATATTTACGAGAAAACTGATATCTTCAATGAAATTGCGTAAGTTTGATGGTCTAGAGAAACCAAACTGCATCTCAATTCCCTAAATTGGAAAATGTTTTAGCTTTTCAATCTATTTTCTTCAATATAATACATGTTGAATGACCAAAATTTTATTTTCAAATAGACCAAATACTTGGACCTTTGATTAAGTTTTGTCTTTCTTTTGACTAATACTATTTTTTAGTAAACAGATATCATTTGAAATATGTACCAAATGAAAGCTTATTATATTAGCTTTACAACCATTACAAATAATGGCTGCTTTTTGGTAATGTAAACATCATACATCAATAAAACTTACCCCTATCCAAACAAATTCACTCTAAAATTGTCGATTGTTTTTCTATTTTTTTTTGGGGGTCTATTTTCGCAAAAAAAATAACCAGGTCACACAAAATGTGTGTTGTATCTGACAATGTTGCGTGAATAACATTATGATTTGGTATTTTAACAGCCATTTATTGACTTAAACTCAATATTTTGCCCGAAATTAAAGAAAAATGGGTATTTTCAAAATTTTAGAATTGCCCAAAGTTCATTGTTAAATCGTTATATATGCCAAATCTGGAGGATATATCTGCAGATATGCGAATTAATTCTACCAAGTGACACATTAGTTGTCTTAAAACATTGTTTAGAAAAACAATGAGTGTTTAATGTGACTCTGAATACTTAAAAGTCCCCAAAGTATGTCTGTCTTTACATATATATATGAACATAGCAAAATTATGTTTTACTTTCTTTGCAAAAGATGTCTTTGATATATCTTCTTCTTCTTTTGATATATCGTAATATGTAATTTTGACACCAAAATATGGGTAAAATCGAATATTTTGGGCGATTTTCATGAACAATGGTAATTTCCAGCATTTCAGAATTTTAAGAAATCCAATTCTAATTGTTGAATAACTACCCATAAACCACCTGCATGATCTTATTTGGGATATATGTCAGTCTCTGTGTATTTTGGTGTTTGTAAATGATAAGTCATTGGACATTATACAATGTTTAAGCTTTT
>MJUU01055328.1:2880-37739 GCA_002080025.1 Modiolus philippinarum | reverse complement strand
ATGTTAGGAAGTTTTTATTTTGCAGATCATTTCTACATATATTGAAGATGTGCATGTGGTAAGGATTTTGATTTTGGTTAATTTTTGTCAAAATTATACATTGTTGAACTTAGTCATTTTTTGGTGAATTAGTAATATAGGGTACATAGTTTGTCCGCGCAACCCCTACAGTTTTGATGCTAAGAAGTTTTTATTTTGCAAATCTTTTGTACCTATACTGAAGATGTACGTGTGGTAAGGATTTTGATTTTGGTTAAATTTGTGAAAATTATACATTGTTGAACTTCGTCAATTTTTGGTGATTTAGTAATAGGGGGTACATAGTTTGTCCACGCAACTCCTCCTACAGTTTTTATGCTAGGAAGTTTTTATTTTGCAGATAATTTGTACTTATATTGAAGATGTGCATGTCTGAAGGATTTTGTTTTGATGCATTTTTGGAAAAAATACTCATTGTTGAACTTAGTCATTTATTGGGTGAATTATTAATAGAGGGTACACAGATAGTCAGCACAACTCCTCCTACAGTTTTGATGCTAGGAAGCTTTTATTTTGCAGTTCATTTGTAACTATATTGAAGATGTGCATGTGCTATGTATTTTGATTTCGGTTCATTTTTTTTCCCAAAAATATACATTGTTCAACTTTTAATTTTTTGGTGATTTAGTCATAGAGGGTACATAGTTAATCTGTGCAACCTAGAATAACATGTGTTTAGCGGGGGGCATCATATGTGTCTTACAGACACAAATATTACTCAAAAACCCAATTTGATTCAACCTTGCGCTGGGGCATGTCATCCCTTAGTTTTTGAATGGTGTTCAGTTATGGGTTGTAATGGATGGTGGATCTTTCGGTTGCCATGGAAACCAAACAAGAATACTGTAATTTTAGGAAAAAAAGTATTCTGCTAAATTTTGTTTCGTTTTTCCTATTGGAATGCCTTTTATCTATGTCAGCCATGGTCCAGGTGAGCGATACAGGCTCTTGAGAGCCTCTTGTTTAAATAGTGTTTCTACAGGATTATTAATTATTTCCCTGTCAGTATAAATTAATCATAAACATGTTTGTTATAATCAAGTTTTACTGTGCTGTATTCGAAGTAACACTGGCCAATACACAGGACACTTGAAAATATAAAAGGAATAATTATGATAATTAGAAGACATAATTTTTGTCTAGACGACCTCAGTAATACTTTCTATGGCTTTGTATAAAGTAATTTCAAACAAGATAAATAAACATTCTGTTTTGTACATACAATATTGTACATGTAAAAATAACAAATCTGTTGAAGGTTCTATTTTTGATTACTAATATCTGAATTTCAGAATATTTGAGACTATTGTTAAGGCTATTTATGGATGATTTGGAAGCATTTCATGTAGAAATATATTGGTGATTGTATTGGAGTAAAATTTTATACTCTGGAACAAAATATATTTATTTCTGGAATAGTCCTTAGCTTGATGCAATATCTATCACCTGAGAATTAACAATACAAGAAAAATAAACATAGAAATACAAATGAATTATACAGAAGTGTGGCACATAGTCTTTAAACAGATTTTTTTGGAACAGAGAGAGCAAGGAAGCTATATTTTTTCTTGCACATATCTTGCCTGTTTCCCTATATCCATGAATTATAAAGAATGAATGACATTACCATATGTATTCTTGATATTAAGCAGAAGAAAAAAATGTCTAAGTAAAACATTCAATACAATGTTACATTTGCACCTTTAGCAAAAATGTTCTAGGCCAACTTAAACTGACAATAAACCTAACAAAAAAAAATAAAAACACACGAAACCACAGGATTGACCAGTAAAATACCAGAAAAAGGAATATCGTTAATTTTATATGATAAATGGCTGAATCATAAGAGAAACAGTAATTCATCTCTACATGACTATGCAATGAAACTTTTAACATCTTACTATAACCAGATTATTTGTTTTAGGATTGGTAATGATTGGAGGTTTGACAGAGTAGCTGCAAGAATTTACAATTGTACAGTGTATTCTTTTGACCCAAGGTATAACTAAGATAGTGATCAGTTTGGGGAAATGTAAAAGAGTGTTTGCTCTTTGTTGAAGGCCTCATGGTGACTTCAAGATGAAGAACAACAATGAAAGTGTTTGCTTGATTTTACCATGTATTAATAGGGATTTTTTTTCTATGTACATTTACTCTATATCCCTTTATTTGTTTAATATGATTATTTTATCTCTCTTAGTAGATTTGTTGAGTAGTAGTTTCATTTTGAGTGAACATATCTGATTTACTGTCCCTAACAGGGGAAACATTAACTATCAGGACCATCAGACAATCTGGTCCAATTGTAAGCTTAAGGTAGAACGGGAGTTTAAGACTGCACATCATTATTGCGCATCTTACATAAAAATTAAATTCACTATTAGAATGTCGGCGAAATGATTTCAATGTTTTGTAATAGTTAAGTTTGATCAAATATGCCACTTTTATTGGGTAAATATGCAGAACCTTTTCATCAAATTCCTTTTGTATTAAGGGGAGATAATTTGAATAGAAATGATGTAAAAAAATCAATTTTTCGCCTTTTATTCAAAAATATTTACGGTAACTCCAAATTTTTTTTCATGCAAATTGAAGGCAAATATAAAAGGTAATAATTTACCAAATTTAAAATTTAAAAAAAATCTATTTGATGTAACTAAAATAAATTGAAAGTTTGTTAAAATCTGCTAACTCAACCAGAATAGCTGATTTTTACAATACAGATTTCATGCTTATATGACAGTTTTTGATAACAAAGTGTAAATCACTGAAATAAAAGAAAATTCTATCTGGCAGTTTTTAGACACCCATACCACCTTAATCTTCCAGACCAATATTACCATTTGATAAAAATAGTTGTCTTAAGCTTGAGTATTGTAGGTTTTATTTATATACTTATACTTCATGAAACTATTCATATTTTAATCATTATTTCATAATAATTACATTTAATGCATATTCATTTGAATTCCATTAATTTGATAGGTGAACATCAATCATGTGGCATATCAATGTGACGTTGCAATTCGCATGAAACACTTTTGACAACATCTGCACTTGGCGGATAAATTTGTAAAAATATAATGCAAATGTATATTATGTACCTTCCTGTAAACAAATTTGTTTGTTTTTTTTTAATTTCAGCTTTAAAATGTAATTATAAGAATTGAATGCATTATTTTGAAGTTTAATACGGATTATGAAAGTGTTGACCGTGCACACATTTTCATCTTGAAGCGCTGCCGTGCTTCATAAAAAATGTGCTTCAGTCAGCACTTTCAAACCTCCATGAAACTTCAAAATAATGCATTCAATTGTTAAATGAATCCATGCATTTAAAGGATAAATGCTGTTATGCTAGTCAGATACAAATCAAAGTAACAATAAAACTGATAGTGTACACCTATTTACTGGCTATGAGGACAATAGCAAGTTTATGGTTTCCAAGGACACTACTATTTCCCAAAGCGAAGCAGAAGGAAAAAGTATGGTATGTGTTGAAGGAAACCATAAACTTGCTATTCTTCGAATAACCATAAAATAATTTTCATATTGTACCCAGGCATCAATGTGACATCATCAGTAAATAGTTCATTGAACTATTAAATGACCAGTAAATACTACAGTTTATCATGGGTCAATAGTCAATGAAACTATTAACTGATAAATAGTCTGTTTGTAACATGTGTGAAAAGATCGTAAATTTATCCAACAAATAATTCATATAGAAATACATACTAAGGTATAATAAATATCAACTATTACATGATTGGTTTTTCTTCACTTGCAATTTGGTCAAGTCCTCTTCCTAAATAGGTTTAGACCTTGACCTGGTTATTCTCGTGGAATAACTGTCCATTTAACAGTTTATACCAGACAATTCTGTTGGTACCATTAAACTGTAGCTAATATGTGTGTATATAATGGCAACTGCTCCAATTTGATGACAAAAGTATTTTCTACTTGATAGTATACCAATACCAAAAGATAAGTTACACCCAAGAATTCATTTTGAACATTCTGGAATAGGAGGAAGAAATATAAGGAATTCCAAAGGATGGAATATGAAGACATTTTCTACATTTCTGAAAGAACATGGACATTTAAATGTAAGTTGTATAATGTTTAATTTATATTCCTGTGATGACAACAAGGATTGAGTTGGCTTGATTTATGCAATAATATTTTTAACTGGGAGTTCCAATTGGAAAATCCTGTCATAGAAATGATTTTCAGCAGCAAGTACTACTCCTTCGAAAGTATTTCAAGGAGCCTTTATGTTGCCAGGACACAAAATGTAGCAGATATACATATAATTAGGGATTTATGATTCTGCAATTTCACCTTGACCTTAATTTCTTACATGAGTGACTTGGGTTAAAGTTTGTGAGACATTCAAGATCTCAGTTATTGCAACTTGTACATAAATGATACTTTGTCAGTTGATGCATCAGTAATGATACCCATTAGGTAATTTTGACACACATTTCATGCTTGATTGACTAAGTTTGAAGTTTGTGTAGAAGTCAAGATCTAAGATACTACAACTCTTGAGGAATACCTGCAAGTAGATGTTTATAGAAAGTCACAATGCTCATGATTAGAATAAGATGTACAGATCTTGAATACAACAGTTCAAGGTTACTAATTATTCTAAAAATAGTTCCGTGGGTCACGAAACTAGTCCTATAAAAAAAGTACCTCAAGTTTGGGCATGTCCCATAGATTTCCCATAGAATACAGAGAAAGTCTGCTTATTGTTTAACAATGTTGACATAATTCAGAACATGAAACTAAAAAGATACCAGTTAAAGCTATACTGTGGTAGAGTATTGATACAATATTTTCATTGGAGATCAAAGGGAGATGATTACAGAAAATCCATATCAAATTTGGTGATGCTCAAAAGGAGCCATTTTCTGAAAAATCTAACCTGACGTAGTACCCCGAAAATTGAACCAGTAATGTATGATAACACCCTTTATATGAAAATCAGTTGTCAATAATGGCAAAGAAACATATGGTCATGGCAGCATGACGTCAAGTTTAGGGCATTTTGGTTGAAATACACATGAAAATATTTAGTTACCCGGAACCAACAATTTATAAAATAATTACTTGTATAAGAAAAAATAACCAGATCCAGAGGCTAGCTATCGTTTCTGACTATTTCCTAACCTTGTTTTTCCATGTGATTAATTATATACAAGAAGTCTCAATGTCTTAATTTATAGCTTACATCAATTATGGCAATGTGTATTTTTGCCTTCATTATCTTCTTTCCATGAAACAATGTACCAGTTATTTGGTTTGACAAGCCATGAAAACTGCTGCACCAAAGCTGTACTTTCTCTTTCCATGAAACAATCTTCCAGTTATTTGGTTTGGCAAGCCATGAAAATTGCTGCACCAAAGCTGGACTCTCTAGACTGTATTTACAAAAATATTATCATCTTTTCTCCTTTCAACTAGTGCTTTGTTAGTCATGATGCATATGTATTCTAAAGTCAAACTTGAAACAAATTTGCACAATTTTGATGATTCTTAAAATCATTTAAGTAAAGATATGCAGCATTTTATAGTTTGAATTTCTGTTAAAGCATTTTCTGTGGGAGTGTAGATAAAAATTAAGCTAGTCACACCCTCATATACATGTACTTCTTTATCATTGTGTTTGTATTTCAGACCGTCATTGAATACTTGAAGTTTGACATCGAATATATGGAATGGGCTGTGCTTGAAAATCTGTTGAAAGAAAAATCGTTTAGGAATGTAAAACAGATTGGATTTGAGATACATACAAATGAATATTTCCAAATTCTGAAGAGAACCAAAGATATAAAATTTAACTCTGCCAAGGAAGACTTTTTATACATGTTTCATACACTGAAAAAACTGGAGGACCACAACTTTAGACAGTTCAACTATAGATTAAATCCATTTGGAGAATTTGACTCATCAATATCTCACAAAAAGAGATCATGTTGCTATGAATTACATTTTCTTAATATGAATTTTGTGTCTTCAAACCATACAACATCATTTGCATGAAAAGTGCCTGTAATAGCACAGGTGCTTAAATTTAAGCAGAAATTGTAGAAATATATTTTTAGAATATGGTAATTTGATTGGATACTTCTGCCTATTTTTATCTGGTAGGATGAGTCGTGAAGTTAATGGAATTCAATGTATTATTTATATCAGTTGTCTCATTAACCTTCAGATCCATCTAACCCATTAAAATAGATAGAGTAATTATACAAGGTTGATAATGTTGTTAAACATGATACCTTTTTATGGTGCTGCCATTTACTTCTTCAATCATTTTCTAAATTTTTAATATTCAGTAAGAATAAGAAACATTAACCAGTTACCTCCCTGTACCAAGTTACTTATATATGGTCAAAGGGGAGGTAATTTTAATTACCTCATATATTTTCGATTATAAGTCAGTTCGATTATAAGTCGGAAGGGAACAACACTTTGTATTTAGCGTTGATCACGATTATAAGTTGGTCGGAGATTGTGGTAAAGATGTGTGTTAAAACTTCAACATGAAATCGCTTTAATTTATTAGATTGCGTATATTGGAAAAAAAGAATATCTGCTACATGAGATAAATGCTGCGTGGTAAGCATTTTATATCTGCTAAAGGCAGCTTTCTTCATTTTCTGGCAAAGACATCGTGTTAAGGGGGAATAACTGAACTTTGTTTACTTCTATTGTACAACCACAGACCCACAAATATGATAAAGGAAATGAGATCAAAAGAACATGTTTCCCATATTAAAAAAATTTATAGCCGGTCTTCATTTAGAATTAAAATAAAAATTATGTCTATTATGTGGTTTTACTGTTAAAAAAGAATAAACAGGGTAGGAAATGCTCTCCTAAGATACGATATGACACTTCTGGTAGAAAGGTGTTATAGTGGTGGTCGTTTTTCGGTAATTGGTGAAATCAACATAGTACACAAATAGTGAAACGTAAATACACATAAAGTACCTCCATTATGCCGAAATGAAAACATCGTGAATTTAGTAAGAAAACAACTAAAAAAAATGTATATTTCTTTTATTAAAAGTAATAAATAATGTCTCAATACACCCAGAGGATTATTGATTACAGGCAAACTGTATTTGGTCATCACTGTATGTGTCTCCCAGACATTTTACGATCTCAACTCTCCTCCTTGTTATTGGTTTCTCTTATAAGTCGGATCCCTTCTCTTGAAATGAATTTTAGCTCTCAAATTTCTGACTTATAATCGAGTATATACGGTAACATATCAATAGCCTCTTATTGAAATTAAAAATTATCTCCACTTTGACCATAAATAACTAATTTGGTACAGGGAGATAACTGGTGGATGTTTCTCATTAATGTTTGCTCTGTATTACCTGTATGAAGATCTGATCTACCAGTATATTTAGTGCACATATTCTGTAAAAGTTTATACCTTTTTAATGACATTATTTTGTAGGCAGTATTTTACTATATACATGTGTATATGTATATGTTAAGAAATTTTCAAAAATATTTTCATACAGAACTGTAACAGAATAGTGTTACAATTGGGGTGTAACGATACACCTTTTTGGCAAACAATACATATTGCGATATTCAACCTGCATTATGATTTATACAGCAATACATTTTACAGTTACTTTGTCCTTACAACTCTGCAGCCATAATAATTGAGGTGGCTTATAATATCGCAAAAAACACAGGAGATTGAAATAGTCAGAATAAATTGAATGATTTATTCTAAAACCTAAAGTAGCATTTTTTATTTCGCAATAGAAAAATTGCTTCCAAAAGAAGGCAGATACCACATTTTTTCAGTGCACACGTAATTGGGTGTATCATTCGTATTGTAAGCGGCCTTTCCAATATCTTAAACCGAACCCTCATTAAAAATACCGCGATATCATTATATATGGTAAATCATTTCCCCCTTATGCTACAACCAATATTTTTTAAGGCACTCAAACCACTATACAGTCAGTATTAGAGATGTGAAGTATTTTAACAAATAACCTATTTTATTTGTAATTTGTTAACTATAACCATTCATTTTTCAGTCACTTTTATAAAGGAACTAGACATGTAATATTATTCAACTTTTTCTGTTCATACCAAAAGTCGTTTCATTATTCATTACAAGATCTGCAAACATGCCCTGATATCAGCTTTTCAGGGCTTTTACCGTCTACCAGGGTATTTGCTAAAAATTTTACCATTTTTTATCCTTCACCAAGATGATTTAAAAAATAATAAAAAAAACTTGTCATCTTGACGGTGGATTAAAAACTACCAGTATAAAGATAGCTGGGGAAATATAACATCTCTGAACTAGTGGTTTTGCAACCTCCCTGCCTAACATGATTTATCTGTATACAATACCCTGATATACTACAGTAATTTATTTGTTAAAGGACCCAGCTCTAGTCAGTAACTCATTTTAATTATAGATGTTTTCCGTCTATTTCCATAGAAATGTGTTAAAAAAAATGTAGTGATCAGTGTGCCAAAACTCTTCTATTTTGCCATTTAATGCCAAGTGGGATGGTCAATTGAGTATTGAAATGTTGTAATTCTGACATTAAGCCTTTGTGTGTCTTGTCCTTTTTCTAGTTAGTTTACTTTATGTCTATAGGAGTCTAGGATGATGTTTATTTCGCTGGACTTGATTGCTCTTTGTTCAGGGGCCGACTCCGACCTGCCGTTGGGTGTGGGGTTTTCTCACCGTTCATTGAAGATCTTATGGTGGCTTTGAGTTGTTATTACTCCCCTTTGGGTCGTTGTCTCTTTGACACATTCCCCGTTTCCCTTATTTTTTCTAGTATTAGTTCCCTATAACATATATACAGTTTCACTGTACTGCAATTGGAATTCCAAAATTTATTTACTAAACATATAATATATGAATTTATAGATTTTTTGGGTTCTCAATATAAAGTTCAATATTTTCAGCCCTACAAACATATGGGACTTGGCTTTTCAGATCATAGTAATAGTGCCTTTGTAGGAAATGTAACTACCAAAAAGTTTCATTTCATATAACCGCTTTGTGTTCATACTCTATGTTGTACAAAAATGTAGTATGATAGAATGGTAGATTTTGATATCAGTAATTTTTTATAGAAAAAATATCTTAGTTTTTTTGTGTGATATATTGTTAGATATTACTGATTGGTGCCAATTATATCGAATAATTTTTGTTTTATTGAATGAGTTTTATTTGAAATGTTGTTATAGGTCTTACAATTTTGTGCTGGATTAAAAAATGTTATTGATGTCATCCTGATCATTGGTATTTACATGTAGTGATATCCTGTGTATAGGTATTGACCTGTAGTGATATCCTGTGTATAGGTATTGACCTGCAGTGATATTCTGTTCACAGGTACATGTACTTATATGCAAGGATATCCTGTGCATAGGTACTTACCTGCAATGATATCATCCTGTTCATTGATACCATCATATAGGTACTGACATACAGAGATGTCATCCTGTTAATAGACACTGGTATAAAATGATATCATGTTGGTCATTACTACTTGCATGCAGTGATATCTTCTTGTTCATGTAGTGATGTCCTGTTCATTGGTACTGAAAAACAGTTATCATCCTGTTCAAATATGGTCTGGTATATATACAGATTAATACATGGGCATTTCCATATTGGCCTGTTTATCATCCCGAGACATCCATAATGGCCCGAGACGAAGTCGAGGGACAATATGGGTCAAGGGATGATAATCAGGTCAATATGGAAATGCACATGTATTAAACTTTTTATTACATACTTCCGACGTTTAGAAATGCCAGGCCGATATGGACCGGAAGTCGTTTATTTTGTCTGAGATGCACGAGGAGCATAAAATAACCTATTATTTTCCTGGGGTGTGAAAATATGGACAGTTTACTTCCAGTCATATCGACCATGCAAGAACGCTTTTATTTCTACTAAGTATGTAATAAAACGATTTATACATGGTCTTTCTCATATCTGCCTTGCTATCAGCTTGAGATGTTCATATCAGCCCAGCCAAAGTTGATGTCTGATATGGACCAGGGGCTAATAATTTGGCAGATATTGAAAAGGCTTTATATTTATACTTTTATCACATGCTTCCATTGAATGGTTTACCTTGGTTAACAGATGTTTATCAGTCAACCTCCTGGGGCTGGTAAAGAGTTGTGAGCCTAGGTGGCAAAGCTGCAACTGTTAAAAGTATAAAAACTTAGAAAGGTTATTCTATTTTTACCTCTTGCTGTAGTTGAAGCAAGTTTTTCATGAGTATGTGATAAACAGAGTGATATCTTCTTGTTCAATTTATTGTTATCTTTTTTTTTTATTAAAAGTATAAAACCCAGATTTTAACATCATATGCTTGTATTTTGATATGTGGATAATAAGTTTAAGCATATATTTGTTATAAATAATAATGAATATAATGAATGAGTGATAGAAGTTTCTGTAGCCACATTTTTATCTAAATATGTGTTAATTAAGAATTTCAAACACTTGCCATGGTGATTTTAAACATTTACCACATGTGATTTTCAGGGTACTTTGGTTGTATTTTATAATATTTTTTTTATTAGTTTTTGTCACGCCTGTGACGAAAGTCGCGGAAAGCGAGACATAGGCGTACAAAGTATGACGACGGCGACAGCGTTAACTTTTACTAAATACAGGATATTTTGAAAACCCTTTGATGTAGGAACATCATATTTGGCCCAGTGGTAGTACTAACCAAGTGGGACCTGATGGACATAACGTCATGTGACCTTGACCTCAATTTCACAGTCTAATGGCCACGTTAAGTTTTTCTGCTTAAGTCCATTTCTCAATAACTAGAAGTGGTAGGTTGACAATATTTGGTATATAGGTTGGTCTTGGGTAGTACATGTCAGTCTGGCAGGTGACTTGTCCTTGACCTCAATTTCACGGTCTAGTGGCCATGTTACTCAATTTCACGGTCTAGTGGCCATGTTAAGTTTTTCTGCTTAAGTCGATTTCAAAATAACTAGAAGTGGTAGGTTGATAATATCTGGTATGTAGGTTGGTCTTGGGTAGTACATGTCAGTCTGGCAGGTGACTTTTGTCCTTGACCTCAATTTCACGGTCTAGTGGCCACGTTAAGTTTTTCTGCTTAAGTCCATTTCTCAATAACTAGAAGGGGTAGGTTGATAATATTTGGTATGTAGGTTGGTCTTGGGTAGTACATGTCAGTCTGGCAGGTGACTTTTGTCTGTGACCTCAATTTCAGGGTCTAGTGTCTATGTTAAGTTTTTCTGCTTAAGTCCATTTCTCAATAACTAGAAGTGGTAGGTTGGTAATATTTGGTATGTAGGTTGGTCTTGGGTAGTACATGTCAGTCTGGCAGGTGACTTTTGTCCTTGACCTCAATTTCACAGTCTAGTGAGCATGTTCACTTTTCTGATTAGTTCACTTAGATTTCACATCAATTTAGAGGCCAGCAGGGACGGGCAAGACATCTTTTAGGGTCTTCACTTGTGTGTATTTTGATGTGTTGTTGTTTGCTTGCAGCCTTTTTTGAGCCTTGTATATCTGATATTACTAGCAAATGTTTCACCATTGTTGCAGAACCATTTTAATATTAATATTGCAAACATAATTTAGATGTTGGATTGAATTTTCAGTCCTTTTATGGTTATTTTGTCTTTAATTAAATTTTGTACACAGTAACAGGTACTTGTCATTTTCCAATTTGAAAAGTAACCAACATTCTGCTACTGATAACAATATTAAATACATTTTACTGTAATGGTGTATTGGCTTGAGATATACACAGTACTTTTGTGTAAGAATTAGAGTTAGAAACTAGCGATAATGTGTGAAATATTTTTTTCCCTATGGAGACAAATCTTTTATATCTTGGGTTTATGCCGCGTCACTGTAACAATATAGCATTTAAACTTCTACTATTAAAAACAAACTGAAAAAAAAATTTGGGAAATAAAGTTAGGCAAACAAAGTAAATATGTCAAGAACACAGTGAAATTCCGTTTAACTAGACTTTTTATAATTAAGTAAAAATTTTCTCATAGTACCAGCACCATTGATATCAGAATTTCAGCTGCAAAAGGATGGACCCTGTAGTATATTTTATTGTTTTGAAAACTGCTTCTTTGAAGAAATGTGAAGATTTTTGTGGAATAATTGAGAATGAAAAATTAAATATAAATGTAGATTTATTGCAATTTATCTATTGTTCATTATGTAGGGGAGATAATTTCAGTGTTCAGATTTTTCCTTAACAAAAATTATCTCCCCTAGATAATTAAAGTAAGAAATTTCCTTTTCTTCAATAGACCACTTTCATTTTGAAAGGTAAATATCCTGGGGGGGAATTCAGTAGTGCTTTGACATGACTGTTGAAGAAGTTGGTATAGATGTTGCTATAGAAAAGTGAATAATTAAATGGAAATTTGCAATAGTAATAATTTGCTAATGATTCAGAAATCTGCAATAATGGTAGATGTCTTTTTTATTTGTATATGATTTTTTTATTCTATGTAAAATTTTTAGATTATTTTATTTTCATTATGCATATCATACTAGGAATTTATTTATATTTTAATGTAAGAGTACATATCAAGATTTTTATTTTAAATTTTTAAATAGATTGATTGCTAAATTTAGCAAATGTTATGTTTTGTGTACTTGAACATTTAATGGGAATATTCTGATTGGTGTCACTGATTGGAAGTTTAACTTATATATATTGGCCAACATTGATAAGTAAAACCGAGCTCTTGGTTGCATACATCTGTGTTTTAATTTTTATTTTAAGCATAACAGAAAGTGGGTGAAAGATTGCCATATTTGATTTTTTTGTACCCAGATATTCCTAAACAAACATGTGAAATTTTTGTTTATTTCTGTATTAATTTTCATAATTTATCATTTGTCTTACTTTCAACCATTTAAGCATAATTCAAATATCAGATTATTTATAAAATAAATTTTGTTGTTTAAAGGTACAATGTATCATGAAATTGCATATACAACCAGAACATCAGAATGCATTGTAATACATGTACTCCAAAGAAAAAACCTTTAAAAGTTCCTCGCTTTGGCAAATGGCACTTGTAACAATTTTGAACAGTTAATATTGTTTTGATATGCTGAAGAGACGTTTAAAAAATTTAGGTAAAAGTATATATCTCAAAATACCCTGTTATCCAAATTTTGATTCAGCTTACATTCCAAAACTGATGTACAAGCGGGTATTTTGTTTGGATTGTACTTTTTTTCACTTGTTATACTGTGCAATAGTTTACTGTGTTATATTTAAACTTGTAATACAATGTACCATATGTCTTGAAAATGTTTTTTAATTGTATTTTGAATAAATTTACATATGATTTGTTGTCAACTATGCCAGTAATGTCCTGTATATGTTTTTATCTTATATCTTTTTATAAAATAGATTCCTGTAAAAAGATTTATTAATTGTAATTTCAGCTTTTCAAATTACCTTGATTTTGTTGTGAAAACAAAAATCAACTGTTGAAATTTACATTCAATTTCTTTTTAAAAACTTGGATTTGATGATAGTTTCCCATGTTCAATTTTATTAGTTCGCTTCAACGAAGTTGAGGAGGACTATTGGAGTACCCCGGCGTCCGTGTCTGTGTCCGCGTCCGCGTCCGCATTTGGGTATATATCTTAGTAACTTTGCAGTGTAGGTTCATCAAACTTTGCATGCAGGTGCATCTTGGGCTAACTCACAGCCTCCAAGAAAATTAGGTCTCTCTGACCTATATTTTCCGCTTGGGTGGCTTTCATTCAAATTTACATTTCAGTTCATATCTCAGCTACTATACATAGTAGGATAATCTAACTGTGCATATGCATGCATCTCTGATGGTAGGTCAGCATCCAGGCAAAATTAGATCACTTTGACCTATATTTTCCGCTTGAGTGACTTACATTCAAGTTTACGTCCGAGTTCAGATCTCAGTCACTGTACATGGTAGGATCATCTAACCTTGCATGTGCATGCATCTTTGGCGATAGGTCAGCATCCAGGCAAAATAAGTTCACTATGACCTATATTTGCCATAACGAGGCGAACTTTGTAATCGTTGATTACCTATGTTTTTGATATTGTATTTTAGTTATACTATACAGGTAAATATAGTGTTGATTTTGTGTATGTATTGCTATAAGTCATGTTTTTCTTCTATTATGGGGCAATTTACATGTATCTTATTTGGGTCATCCATGATTGTTAGTGTTATTAAAATTTTTCAAAACTCTTTTGCAGAGGATTTTCATTAAATAATAATTTTTTGCACAATACTTTTTACAGCCACTGCTTCATCCATCCTTCCATCAGTCTCTCTGTCCATTCGTCCATTTCACTTGGGGTACCCTTCTCTTATCCGCTACTCCTCCTAACCAGTGGATAGATTTTCATGAGACTTTAACACAGTCTTTGTGACATAATATAGATGTGCACCTCCTATTTCAGAATTTGATTTGATTTGATACCCACAAAATAAATTTCCTGTGTGGGTTGCAATACACGGAACATGTCCATCAGATATTGATTTTATCCATCTATTTCTGATTCATTGATTTAGGAGGAATTGAGAAATTAAATCTTTGTGAAAAATAACAATAATTATGGATGACAACATTTAATACATGTAAGAATATCATTAAACTAACTTATATAACAGATAAATTTCCATATCCAGATTTATAATGTGTTTAGTATGAATATTTTAACAGCTCAGTAGACCATTTCACGATAACTTTTGAGCTTTATTTTTTTGATGGGAATTGAAAAGAAACAGTGCAAAATTTCTACTTATATTTTGATGTCACACTGTATTCTGTGAAAATGTAAATTCCCATTTTATACCTGTAATAAAATACCAAATGTTAGTTTTTTTTCAGTTTTTGTGAAAAGGTCAAACCTTACCCCAAAGAATAATTTCTTGTTAAAGGTAGTACAGGGCTTAAAATACTGTCAGATATAATTTTCTGATATTTTCATGACTCACTTTGTTATTAGAACATACAATAACTAAAATAAAAATTTGGGGTCATCTGCCACATATAAACCAGAAATAAGTCTTGAAAAAAATTAGCTATTTTGTTGAAATGATAGGGAAAAGTAGGAAATTTTACCAAACTTTTAATTTATTTTAGTTACATCAGATTTTTTTTTTTTAATTTTGTAATAATTAGCGAATATACTTACCTTTGATTGGCATGAACAAAAATTTGGTGTACTTATTTTTGAATTAATTACAAAATTTTTTTTTCTATATTATTTCTAAACAAATTATCTCCCCTTAAAAGAACAGGAATTCAACATTCTGCATGGTTATCCAATGAAAGTGTAATATTTGGACAAATTTAACTTTCACAAGACATCTAAAACCATTTTGCCATCATTCCCATAATGAATTCATTTTTTTTTTTGGTCAGATACTCAAGAATGATGCTTAGTTTTAAGCCCCTGTACTGCCTAAAATTTTACATGTATCACAATTTATTTATTGGATTTCTGTAGAGAAATGTTAAATGGATTGTTCATTTATGCAGCATTAATATATATCAGAAAAGTTGTTGTTTCTTATTATTTGCCCTTTTCCTTTGTAATATACAAAATGTAATGAATACAAAAAGTTTCCTTTTTAGCTCATCTGACCAAAGCCAAGATGAGCTTCATCCAGCTTTTTGTCATCATTTTGCGTCCATCCATCAGTCTGTTGTTCGTCTTGTGTAAACCTTTCATTCAAAGATCTTCTTTTCTGAAACTACTAAGCCAATAGTCTTTGGGTGTTCCCCTACATAAAAGGTGTTTTACAGGTCCTTGCTACATGTATATCCAAGATGGCCGCCAACAGTGAACATAGTTTTAACATTTGACCCTATTGGAAATACATTCAAAGATCTCCTCTGAAACTACTGAAGCAATTGAAACCAAACTTTGCTAAAATAGTCCTTGATTGGTCCCCTGCAAAAACAGGGGTTTTCAGGTCTGTGCTTTATCCAACTTGGCTGCCAGCCAGAAACATAGTTATAATATTAGAACCTATTGGAAAACATATTCAAAGATCTCCTTTGAAAGTACTTGGCCAATTAGAATCAAAGATGGCCACAATAGTCCTTAGGTGGTCCCCTGCAAAAAAGGCATTTTTCAGGTGCATGCTATATCCAAGATGGCTGCCAATAGGGGACAAAGTTTTAGCTTTTGGCCTTTTAGAAATTTATTCAAAGATTGTCTCCACTGAAACTACTCAGCTAGTTGAAACCAAACTTTGCTACAAGTCTTTGATAAGTCCCCTTCAGAAAAGGTTTTTTTCAGGTCTGCTGTATATCCAAGATGGCTACAAGGGGGAACATAGTTTGGGTATAGTTTAACATTGGACCCAATAGGAACACACATTCAAAGATCTTCTCCTCTGAAACTGTGAGGCAATGGAACCAAACTTAGTTACAAGTATAGCATAGTTTTAACATTTGATTCTGTGGGAAACACTCACAGAGGTATTCTCCCTTCAAACTACTGGGTGTATTGGAACTATAGTTTAACTATGGGCTTTAACATAAAATGTCTATGTTAGCCAATTGCCAGGAAACAATACAGGCTCTATAGAGAGCCTATTGTTAAAGCTATAAAAAGAAATAGATTTGCAATTGCAAACACCTGTTTTTCAGTTGCATGCTATAAGATGGATACCATCATGGAGCAAAGTTTTAACTTTTGCCTTATAGGAAAACACATTCAAAGATTTTCTAAGCTAAAACTACTGAGCCAATGGAACCAAACTTAGTTAGGAAAGTCTTTATGTTGACCCCTTCAAAGAAAATTTTTTTTTTCAGGTTCACACCTATCAAGATAGCTGCCAGCAGGGAGCATAGTTTTAACATTGGACCCTATGGGAAACACTCACAGAGGTATTCTCCCTTTAAACTACTGGGTGTATTGGATCTATAGGTTACCTATAGCCTCTTTTAACATAAAATGTCTATTAAAGTCAAGGGTCAGGTGAACATTACAGGCTCTTTAGAGTGCCTCTTGTTAATGAAATAAAAATAAATAGATTTGCAACTGCAAGCAAAATTCCTTGTAAGGTTTTGACCAAAAATGAAATAATTCACACAAGTGGAAGGAAAGAAAATTTATATTGAAATTGTTTGATCAAACAATAATGGGTATATGTCGACAGTCTTGAAAATGGCAACCATTTTGAAATTTTATTTTTGGATAGATTCCATCCCCTGTTTCTATAGTGGTATAAGAGATAATTGACTCTGAGTATTTAAAGGTACATTTGCCATTAATTTACCTCACTACCAACGTAAATTATGATTCCTTTTCAAACTTCTTATTTTACATTTCATACTATGTACATTTATTTGATGCACGATCTTGTTTTTAGATGGATGGTTAAAGTAATTGATGACAAATGTTTGACACGATTGCACTTGTCCTGTCTACATTCAAGTTATTGAAAGCATTGTACAGTGCATACAATTTAACATGTGCCAACAAAATATATTCTTTCTCTTTCTATTCACTCCATTAACTTTTGAATAGTCATTATCTTTGCAACGTATATTTGTTTTATATAGCAATAAAGGGTCATGCATAAGATTATTTTATCTTCACAAGTACTTTCGTGTTCCATAACAATTTTGAGATGAAATCGAAGTCTCGGATAACAAAGTTTATATCCGAATATAATGCTGGGCTCCAGACCTGCTAAGCCTTTAGAACTCTTTTGTAAAGTTAAGTGCCTCACCAACGGTGACTGCAGATCTAGGAGTCGCTCTGCACTGTCTGTCACGCTTTTGGGGTTCCAAATTTGTGTAATCTGAAACTCAGACTCCTTATACCTGATGCTTTTCAATCTTTGCACAGTTGTTTTTGACACATTGAAGGTGTGAACCTCCCCTTTTGGGCATATTTTGAAAAAAAATTGAATTTATCCATTGGGGAACTTAGTCATTTTTTCATCACATTTTATCATTCAAGTACTGAGTTTGTGTAATCTGAAACTCCGACACCTGTTTCATGATGCTTTTGAAACTTCGCAAAGTTGTCCTTTTCACATTGAAGATGTGCAACTCCACTTTCGGGCAAATTGAATTAAAAATGTCAAATTTATACATTGTTGAACTTAGTCATTTTATACCCCCCACTCGATAGAGAGTGGGGTATACTGAATTCACCTTGTCCGTCCGTCTGTTCGTCCGAAAAAGTGAAAACGTGAATTTTTCGTCGCATTCTCAGCTTCTACAAGAGGGATTTTCTTCAAAATTGGTAGGCAGCCTCTATATGGTTAGTTGTAAGGAACATCATTTTTTGAGCCCTGTCAGATGTGCACTTCCTGTTTGACGAAATCAGGAAATGTGGACCTAGTTATGAAATGTAGTGAAAACATGAATTTTTCGACGCATTTTTCTCAGCTTCTACAAGCAGGATTCATATGTGCACTTCCTGCTTGACGAAATGTGGACTTAGTTACAAAATGTAGTGAAAATGTGAATTTTTCGTCGCATTTTTCTCAGCTTCTACAAGAGGGATTCATTTCCAAATTGGTATGCAGCCTCTATATGGTTAGTTGTAAGGAACATCCTATTTTGAGTCCCTTCAAATGAGCACTTCCTGTTTGATGAAATGTGGACTTAGTTACAAAATGTAGTGAAATGTGATTTTTTTTGGTCACATATTTCTCAACTTCTACAAGAGGGATTCATTTCAAAATTGGTATGTAGCCTCTATATGGATAGTTGTAAGGTATGTCATATTTCGAGTCACGTCAGATGTGTACTTCCTGTTTGACGAAACCTGGACTTGAGTTAAGAAATGTAGTGAAAACATGATTTTTTTAACAAGGGTTCAATGAGTGGGGTATACCTGGTTGCCATTTGGCGACAGTTCTTGTTTTATCATATTTTAACATTACATTACCTGGTTTGTGCAATCTGAAACATTCACGTCTTTGACTTAATACCTCTGACAGTTAACACTGTTGTTTGAACACATTGATGATGTGAACCTCCCCTTTAGGTCAGTTTTACTTAAAAAATGTCAAGTTCATCAGTTATTGAACTTGGTCCTTCATTTCATCATATTATATCATCATGGTACTCAGTTTGTGTCTGGAGATGTTGTACAAATGTGAACGCAATGATCATGGGCAGCTATTCTTGAATTTTTGTGACGGTGATGCAGGTCCAGACATGTAATTGCTGTAAACACTTTTAATTTTACATTGGGGTGTGGCAGGCATGGTCTCAGATTAACCCCATACTTGTTATACAACCTTAATTTTCAGTAGTCATATGAAAATTAACTTGATTTCATTTTATTGGTGTTTGGTTTCCATGGAAACGGGCGCTCATTTTTTAAAAAGTTAATTTTTGTCAATTTTTAAGGATACCAAACAAAAATACGGGTACAAAGAAACAAAATGTGAACTACTTGAAAAGGATGAAACCCTCCTCTTTTGAAAAATTGAAAATAGTTGTGGGGATCATGGTTGCTAAGTTGGTTGCCATGACTCTAAACATGGCTGTTTTTGTGATTTACAAACAAGATATTTTATGAAAGGATTTGGAGCAAATGAACATGAGACCATAACATATATGTTAACTCCAACTCCAATAATTTTAATGAGCTGTATGGCCATTTCGAAAATTTATTCCTCATCAGCAGCACTAGAACCTAAACATAGGAAATCCATTATTGCAAAAAATATTTAAAATGCATAAAACCAAATGAAATCTGAATAGTCAGTAATATCAAATATAGCTTTACAGGACAAAGTACAAAAAAATACCGAAGTTGCATAAAAAGCAGTAAATTCCGTTATGCTGTACACGTGTTTCAAGGAGTAACCTCTCATCAGCATCATTAAAATCAAATAATATGGAAAGCCATTATCTAAAAGTTGTAACAAAAGAAGTACTCATTAAAAACAAATCGAAATAGGAAGCCAAATCCAGTACCAAGGACATCTACCGAGTGCGATACACGGAATGAAGCCTGGGTATTTCCAAGGGGTTAGAATTTGATAAAAACAGTAAATTTCTATAACACGCAAGGTAAAATTTTCATGTCAGACAAGTCTGACTATTGGGCTGGTGAATACCCTCGGGGACCTCTGGTCCACCAGCAGTGGCATCGGCCCAATGGTTCAAAGTACAAAAAAATACCGAAGTTGCATAAAAAGCAGTAAATTTCGTTATGCTGTACACGTGTTTCAAGGAGTAACCTCTCATCAGCAACTATGGTGGAGGGAGTTAAACCTTGGGTTTTAGAATTTACATAAATTTAGATAATAGTAATCGAACAAAGTGTACACATGAGATATAATCTGATGTACAAGTACACCACGTCTAAGAAAAATAAAGAGCATACATTTCTAACACGGGAAATTGTTTTACCAACTCTACACTGCATTAACAGTAAATATTTTATGAAGGGATATGGAGAATATGAACATGAGACTATAACACATATGTTAACTCTAACTCCAATAGTTTTAATGAGCTGTATGGCCATTTCGTATATTTATTCCTCATCAGCAGCACTAGAACCTAATCATAGGAAATCCATTATTGCAAAAAAATATTTAAAATGCATAAAACCAAACGAAATCCGAATAATCAGTAATATTAGATATAGCTAAGGACAAAACTACGATGAAGGGAGTTAAACCTGTTAGGTTTTAGAATTTACATAAATTAGATAATACTAATCGAACAAAGTGTACACATGAGATATAATCTACAAAGACACTTAATCATAATAAATTATGTGACCTTGAAATTAATTTTCAAGGTCAAAGGTCACAATCAATCGTTGGAGAGCATATCACCATATTGTGGTATTGCCACATTCAAAACATTAAATCAACATCTAATATTTTATAAAAAAGGCTGCCCAGACAGCAAAATATTGAATATAAATTCAGAGTGACCTTGAAGTCAATGTCAAGGTCAAAAGTATCAGTTTTACATTGAAATTCATTATACGAAGACAATTTATCAACTGACAAAATAAAAAACAATATCATAAAGGAAAAAAACTAAATTACTGAAGCAATAGCTTTTTGTCGATAAATATTAACACATATTAATTTCATATTTGTTATTTGTTTATAAAGACAAAGTTCAAGGTCAATGTTTTTTCGTGAATTGTGATACATTATGATGGGATTATATACTCACATTTAAGATAAATCAAGTAAGGGCGCATTGCATTTGCGCCAATTTTTGAAAAGTGAGGTATTACATTTACGCCACAAGCTTGTATTTCATTTGCTCCATTTTTCTCGTAACAATTTCGCGGTCGCCTTTTAAGAAGTTTTTACGCCTTTAAAATCGCTATAACTGGCCAAATTGCGCTTGATAATATATAATATACTATTTAATATTTTAATACTGGAAAAATTTAATATTAAATATTCAATATATCATTGATGAGCAAGTAATGCTGGCGAACAGGGGAGGGTATAAATGTTAAAGTGTTTTTACTTTTATTCATACTATTTACCTGTACTCGTATTTGGCGCAAATGTAGGGATTTATTTTTGCGCAAATGAAGTACTGTGAGTTTGTGGCGCAAATGAAACATATTTTTGGCGCAAATGCAATGCACCGAAATCAAACCCTGTGTCGTCAGAGGAATTTAACAAATCAGAAAGATTTATTCAGCTTCCATTTAAACTTGAAAAATAAAAAAAAAAGGATGTGACCTTGAAAAATTATAAAGATTAGTAAAGGTCAGAGGTCATATAGCGCCCTCGAAAAATGAAGGCCAATGCATATAGTTATGCACAATTTGCCAATTGTTTATCAATTGGAGTGAACAGCGTACTGCCCTTCCAAAACCACAAATTTCTTTTTTTTTTATCAAAGCGAGTTTCCCATATTGATGTGATAGTGTGAAACAAATTTCAAGGAATTTCATTACCATGCGTGCCAAAATAGTACATGTGCTTATAGAGAATGGCTATTAAAATAAAAATGAGCTGAACATTTCCTACACAACCTCTCTGTAAAATTTCACTCCTGCCATTTGGAGCTATTTTTTAATTTTATTGGTTTTTCATTCCCATTGCAACGACAACCCTTTTGAAAATTACAAGACATCTGTGCACATTTTCGATTTGGTATCATTATTCCCGTTAAGACTGGAAGTCTCTGAGTTGGACAAGTTTGAGACACGTACAGCTTAAGAAGTAAAACAAGAAGTGATATTCAACTGGTCGATTCTATATGTATTAGACTTGGCTAGACATTTAGATCATATTGGTTATCTGCCCTCTATCAGTTTTTAAACATCTTTAAGTTTATGGTCTTCCAAACATTTAGATTTTATCTGCACTGAAGAGACATAAGTTGTTGAAATGCGCATATGCAGAAACAAAATTCACATTAACTTCGGTATTTACTTATTTGTATAACTAGCTTTTACAAGTTGTAACAAGTGTCCCTATGATTGGGTCATTTCTGGGCTTGTTATGTATATATTCCAAAAAAAAATGATTACAAATGATGTTCCACCATTTCTGAGATTTCCAGCATTACGACTTCAAATGATCAATATGAAATTGTAATAAGTTACTTTAATTATAGTTTCTGTAGGTTGCCATTTCGACGGTGGCAGATAAATTATTTGGAAAACCAATCGTAACCACTGAAGGTAGACACTCATTGTATTAGTAGAGGGTGGNGGGGGGGGGCAATCCTGAAATCTGGCATATTAAAATTTCTTTCATCATAAATTTTAGACTAACTTTTAATACAGCTTCTCGCAATTTGTATACGAGCTGGAAAAGACAGCCAACATTATTCTTATACGAGTGACAATAGGTACGAATAAATAATATAGAAATCAATTAAATACAAAAATTTCTGAAATAAGCACCCGAATTTGCCGTACAGCCCCGTATACCAATATACTGGGAGTCATCCCTCTGGGAGGTCAATACCGTTTCCAAGATAGCTACTAGTGGGGGGCTGGTAGATTACCATTTGACTATATAAAAAAACAAAACAAAAATTCAAAGATCTCAACCGAAACTTCTAGATCTTCACCATACAATTTATACAATTTTTTTATCGTGATACTTTCTGAAGGTCCCCTTGCGTACGGCAGGTCTGCATTAAATATTTCACCCAACATTGTGGCCAGCTTAGTTAGACTGTATAGGCTATATATGGTATCCTCGTCCTTGCTTAGGTATACGTTTGTCGATGTATAAAGGTGTATAAGACTGTCTACGGCCACGTTCCAAGTTACAAATACAGACTATGAAGAGTCACTTGTTTGAATTGTCGTGTGTCCGCATTTCAGTGACTCCTTGTCTAAATGCGGACACTTAGAATTTCTCATATAAAAAATGTATTATAATAATTTAAAATAGACTGAAAAAAATCTACAAATATTTTTATCTCATTTCATCTCGACTGAATAAACATCACAATCATTTACTTTCACAGAAGTTGATTTTTAATTCCAAAAAACAATTCAAAATTTCCCAGTTTCAAACTTGACAGTTAGTTGCTATATTTAGATCACGTGATTTAGATACTCCCTTTGATCACCTTGTGGCTGCCAGAATTACCTTTTAACTACTGATTAGTACGGAAAACTTATCACCTTCCTTCTACGTTCTAGTGCAATAGAATAATTTCTGTCAACATCATTATCATCCAATGTGGGTCAAATGAGAGTTACCAACCGATGCACACTCATTTCTAAATAGTGTCTAATTAGTAATAGTAATTTATTCATTTATCTCAGTCATAAATTTTATTGAAGATATTACTTTTCAAATTACTAAAGCAAAGTCACAAGACGTCTACAATCTTGCAACTATCACGAACTTTTTTCGCGATAGGTAAGTAATTAAGAGCCGATTATAATACTGGTCTTCAGGAAGCGATAATAAGAAGCGGGAACTTGATTACTTGCTTGTTTTTGCATTAACAAGTACTTACATTATCCTATTTTCAGTAAATAATCTTTAATTTCCCGTGCAAAAAAGTTAGTGGTTTCCAAGTACCCCCAATAGGAGCTGACATTACCTCACTTATATATTAATGCAATTTACATATTCAATCTATTTTTTGAAGAATCGACATTTGTCCTTTCTTCTTTTTCGGTGCATTCTATTTACATTTCTTTTATGCAAACAGCATGCATTATTTGATTGATCTTGTTTCTGAGTAGATAGATACAGTGATTGATGACAAATATTTGACGTGACGTGCACCAATACTTCAAACAAATCCTATTAAATTTTAAGTTATAAGTACCGTCATACAATGCATACAATTAGAATATTTTTTCTTGTTCTATTCACACTATTAAGTCGTTTTTAGACATTCTCTTTAATTTTTTCTCCATGCACAGGCTGATTGTCAAAGGAATGTAAATAATATGCAGATCTTTGTCAGATCTTATTTGGATCAGGGAACTATAAAATAGCTATATAATTTCCTGTTTGAATTAAAAAATGGATAGTAACTTTTAGATTTTTTTTTATAGACCGGAGGCGTTGTGAATTAAACAACTTGTTTTTTTTCGAAATTTTATATGCCCTGCCGTTTGTTTGAGTTACTCTCTGCGAAATTTCTTTTAGTAGTGACAAAAAAAGGAAATGGAGTAAATGCACATAGATAACGTTTTTACAAATGCATGGATGGAACACCTTTTTTGTTGTTTTTCACCTCCAAGTCACATTAATATGGTCCAGCATTAGTTTTCTTTTGGTGGCTATCTTGGATGAGTTACGAGGATAAACATTTGAAAATTTGAAAAAAATCATTAATGGACTATTGAGTTTCGTTCCCATTTGCTAATGGTTTCAGAGGAGAATAACTCTAAATACATTTCCCATTGGGTCCCTATGTTAAACTATGTTCCCACCGGGGGCTTCTTGGATGAGGTACACACATAAAAATCACTGACTTTGAAGGAGACAAGAATTTCTGAAGACAATAGTGATAAAGTTTGGTTGTCTCAGTTGTTTCAGAAGAAAAGGTCTTTAATGTAGTTTCCATAGGGCCCCTATGTCAAACTATGTTTCTCGCTAGGGGCAATCATGGATGAGGAACGAACATAAAAATCAGAGTTTGAACAGGACAACACAAGGACAATTGTAACCAAGTTTGGATCCATTTGGCTTTGAATGCATTTCCCACAGGGTCCCGATGTTAAGCCATGTTCCATGCAGGTGGCCATCTAACATTGAAATCACAAACTCTGAAGGGGACCAACAAAGGACCGTTGTGACAAACTTTGGTTGCATTTGGCTCAGTGGTTTGTAAGAGAAGAAGATCTTTTTTGTGCATTTCCACTAGGGTCCTATGTCAAACTATGTTTTATGCTGGTGGCAATCTTGGATGAAGTACGAATCAAATTGGCTCAGTTGTTTGAGCGGAGAAGATCTTTGAATGAAATGTTTACGATGGAAGACAGACGCCAAGTGATGGAAAAGCTCGCCCTGACATAGCAGATGCGCTAAAGATCTAAAAAAAACTACCAAGTCTCAACACTTCGTTTGGGGGACTTGAATATGTTTCTGATCACCTTCAAACACATCATTTGTTTCTGAAAAAATATTTTGGCTGCCAAAATGATGAAAAAAAAATGTTCTGATGGAGGCTTTCTGCCGCAAAAAATAATGTTAATTTTGAAAAAAAAAATATTTTGTTGATGCACATGCAAAAAATAAATAATTTTTTTCGCCTGAAGCGCGCAAAAAAATTTCTGTCCAGAAAAAAGACCATAACCCCCCCCCCCTTTCAGGTAAAATGGTCGGTCCCTTATTTGATGACTTCAAATGTTTCAACTTGGAACGGTCCAAGTAAATTTTACGATGTTCATTTGTCATGTTCTGGTGTTTTTGTCAGATTAGTTTTTTTCTAATTTTAAAGACCAAATTATATTATTTGTCCATCAACCCCCAAAATTTTCACCATAATTTTGGAGTTCAGTTTGCCATCAATATCGCCCCCAAGAGCTTGTATCACCCACCTGAACCATGACTAACATGGAGATATGAACGGCACTTCAAATAGGGACCAATGTTAAACTATGTTCCCGGATGGCGGCTACCTTGGTTGGATGTGCACCTGCCAGAGAGAACTACCCAAGCACTGTTGCAATCAAGTTTGCATCCAATTGTATTAGTGGTTTTAGAGACCAAATTAAAAATGGGGCCCAAAGTTAAACTTTGCTGGATACCTTTTTTGAAAGGGACCATTTAAGGACCCTTGTCGCTATGTTTGGTTCTAATTTGAATAGTAGTTTATAAAGATATCTTTGAATGCCTTTCCCATATATAGGGTCCAGTGTTGAATTACGTCTCCGGCTGGCGCCTACCTTTGATATAGCCCCAACATGAAAAAAACACCCTTTTGGCAGGGGCCAATCTAAAGATTATTGTGACAGTTTGAATGCAATAAGCTCGGTAGTTTCAAAGGAGAAGATCTTTGAAGTGTTTCAAAGGGGACCAATGTTAAATTATGTCCCCTGCTGACTGCCATCTCAAATGTAGCATTGATTTGAAAACACCTTTTTTTTCAATTGACCACTCAAGGACTATTGTGGCCAAGTTTCATTCCAATTGGCCAGTAATTTCAAAGGAGATCCTTGAGCATGTTTTCATACAGGATCCAATGTTAAAATATATTCTCTGCTTGCAGCCATCTTGGATATAGTATACCTTTTTGCAGGGCTCAACTAAAGATTATTATGGCAAAGTTTGGATGAAATTGGCATGGCATTATCTAAGGAGAAGATCTTTGAATGTGTTCCCTTAAGGTCCAATGTAAAAATACGTCCTCCACTGACGCTAATCTTGGATATAGGGCAAACCTTAAATAAAAACCTTTTTAGCGGGGACTACCTAAGGACTATTGTGGCCAAGTTTGGTTATAAATGGCAAAGCAGTTCAGGAGATCTTTGAGTTTTCTGACAGTGGCCAATGTTAAATTATGTTCCATGCTAGCGGACAATCTGAATACAGGGTGAATCTAAAAAATACCCTTTTCTGCAAGGGACCTCTCAAGGACTGTTGTGGTCAGATTTGGTTCCAACTGGCCTGGCAGTTTCAGAGTATGTTTTCCCATACAGTCCAATGTTTAACTATGTTCCCAACTTGGGCCATCTTAGATGAAAAACGCCTTTTTTGCTTTTTTTTGGCAGAGGACTACCTAAAGACTGTTGTGGCTTAGTTTGGATGCCTTGGCTTGGCAGTTTCCGGAAAGAAGATATTTGAATGTGTGTTTCAATAGGATCCAATGTTAATATTTAAATTTTTTCCTATATAAACCAATGTGAAAACTCTTCCCTTCTAGGGACCATTTCAGATAAAACAACATGAAAACAACATTTTTACACCTAAGAACCATTGTGACCATGTTTAATTCCAATTGGCCAGCAGTTTTAGAGGATATAAGAAGATCATTGAATGTGTTTTCCATAGGGTCCAATGTTTAACTATGTTGGAGGCCATCTTGAATTCAAGACAAACCTAAAAACATCCTTTTTCAAGGGTACCACCCAAGCAACTATTGTTGCAAGGCTTGGTTCCAATTGGATTTTTTTTTTGTGTTTTCACATAGATCCAATATTAAATAAAGGGCAACGCAGAGCGCAGCTTGATACATCTGCAGCATGTTGACCACTGAAATTAGTGGAGCGGCGAGGAGGCAAATTTTCAAAATTTAAATTACCCGAAAGCCCCATGGACTTTTATTATCTTAAACGAAAGTGCAATGTTTGTTCTTTCAGAAATTGGCTGTCGTCGCTATCTGATATGGTCTAAACATACTTTATTTAAGGGTGAAAGGTCTTAGCCCTGACAGCTGTATTTTTAGCTTGCCGCCGGGGTATAACTTACTAATTTTTTGACATACTTTTCAGATATTTGGCAAATAAGTGTATCACAAAAAAGTTGAATATTTGGTACCATTTGACTTTCTTATGACATTCACCTTTGACCTTGAGGTCAAATAATTGTTTTCAAGTAAAGGATTTTCCAATACTTAAATACATTGCACTAGAGTTGTCGTATTTAAACTGAGTTTTGAATGCATTAAAGTGTGATCTGTGCTGCTATAGCTTTCATTGAATTTGACCTCACTCAAGGTCAAATAAGGCAATTTTTCTCGCAATGAACAGAGCGGTACAAGGTTGACTAAGAAAAAGGTATTTTACACACGTTTTTACTATTGTACAATGTGTCTGTAACAATTATGACTCCTGTTAGTCATTGACATTGAAGATTTATATCAAAATTAAGTTTCCTCATAATATTTTTGGCGTGTGTGTGTGTGTCGGCAGTGGCGGATCCAGACTTTCTGCTAAGGGGGGCCCGACCAATATTATTTTCAAAAGGGGGCCCCGGAACCCATTTTTTTTAAAACCCCTAGGAATTTTAAATATTTTCGGACCTAAAGGGGGCCCGGGCCCACCCGCCCCCCTAAATCCGCCACTGGTCGGGGGGTGGTGGCAAACATCTAAATGATTCTTACGTTTGACATTCACAAAAACACAAAGTATAACATATGAATCAATGGTTTTTGGACCTTTTGTTGACATCGAATGAGCTCAAGGTAATGTTTTACCTTTTTAAGTATGTGACTTTATTGCGTGCTGTTAAACCTCTACGCGATCTTCGCATTTAAGTTAAAAATAGCTGGGTTTTCTAGAAACAAAATCTGCTTGGTTCATACTTGTTAAGAACTGCTTGTTATTCACATGAACAGGGCATCTTTTTGTGTAAAACACACAAGGTAATTCGTAAAGAGAAAACCGAGAACACATTGACCCATTGGAAAAAAAAGAACACGAAGTCAAAGGACATTAAATGTGTGAGATCAAGTAGTGCTTTATGCCATGCAATGACAGTTTCCATTTAAGAATAAAACAGATGCAACGTATTACTTTAATTAAAGAAAAATCGGCCATAAAAAGCCCATCAACTACATGCAAATGCTTGTCCAGGCAGGATCCAGACTATTTGAAAAGAGGGGTTCAAATTCGAAGTGAAATGATATTTCACCGAGCGGTACGAGGCTAGAAACATTTTGGGGTATTTTTTTAGTAAAACATCAAGATATTCATTAAAAATACATGATTGTGCAAACAGGGGGGAGGGGGTACCAACCCCCGGAATCTTCACTTGGATGCGCCAATGATGTCAATGTCGTAAACAAAACTAGAATTTTTATACATAATATGCTTTCTCCTAAATTGTAACAAAACGTTCTAAACTTGACAACTTTTGTAATAAGAAAGTACATTTTTAAAACAGAAAACGACGATAAAAAAAAACACACAGAATTTACATAGGTTCTCAACTTTGAAAATGCGCACAAAAGCACAACAGGACGCAACGGCATATCTTGTTGGATTTTCTTCTGTTAACAATTTCCAACCAAATACCTTTTGGCGCAATATTTAGCAATTTACAATGAAATATTAGCCTTTTGAATGTTTTATGATTTCAGGAATTTCAGTTTTCTGGGGTAATTAATTTAAGTGATGACACATATTTTGTGAAGTGAAGCTGTTTTCATCTTTTAGAACGCTTTGCCGTATCAATATTTTGCTTAGCTGAACTCCGATTTGACGCAACAAGTACATTTCCGCATTTTCACATCTTAACTATACGAACACACCCAATACTCAAACACACCCTTTAGTTAATTACACCTTTTTTTATATAGGTGAGCAAATAAAAACATTATAAACATCTGTCACGTATTTTTAGAATGGTACTTATGTCAAACATACACCAAACACATAGAAATACATTGTATTGTTGAAATATTATTCAAAACAGACTGCCTGGTAAAGGGTAAATTATAAAATTGTGACCAAATCGGTACAACACTGTTCAAATACGGGAAGAAAATATTTGCAAAACACAACTTTTGATAAAAAATTTAACGTGGAGAAATGATGTATTCTGGAAACAAATACGCCAATAGTTACGTGAAACAATTGTCAAATCAGTTATGAGACATAATTAACAAATATGTAAAAGATTAAAAGGTAGGTGATAAAAACATCGATTTTAAAAGTTTGTAAACGGTCGTACTGGGCTATGTTTAAACTTATAAGGGTGTATTGATGCATAATTAAGTACACTATTACCTGATTTTTGTTTCTGTATTGAATTTCAAGAATAACTGGTGAATTCAATAAAATTTCGTTCAAAGCAGTCCCGTGTGTATATTGAAGAGCAGGGTAACGTCAAAAGTCGCCATTTTTACGTAATAGGGACCACAATTCAACGCGACGACACGCATTTTCTAAGAGTTGAGATGTTGATAAATAATTTAAACTCGTTAAATAAGCGACTTTTTACATATCCGCCGCTCTACTATAATATAAAGTGTATGTGAACACAGTAAAGAGCTTGACAAAGTAACTAGATGGATACAATAAGCAGTAGCTGAACACAAACCAGGGAATATAGAAATTATGAATGATAATGTGTTGGTAAGGTGAGCTGCAAAGGTAGAATATGTGATTCCAAATGCCAACAGTGATGAAAATCATCTTTTTAAACCTGTTAACATCGGAAAATCCAGCAAGGTCTACGGCTGGATTTGAACCCCTGCTTTGTTGTCATCTATGGCAACACCGCCTGCACTATGTCCAGCGCCCTAGACCACTAGACCAACTAGGCTATATAAAAATATAGCTTTCGGTAACCTAGTTATTCCTCCTCGTAGGAAATCTAGAGTTGTAACATAGTACACGATGAACATTTGATGGGTAGGAAATAGATAGAAGAAGGATAAGGTTGCAACAGGTAAGATATATAAGGTATATAGATAATAGTGTTGCACGCAGCTCTATATAATATGAATGATAATGTGTTGGTAAGGTCAGCTGCAAAGGTAGAATATGTGATTCCAAATGCCAACAGTGATGAAAATCATCTTTTTAAACCTGTTAACATCGGAAAATCCAGCAAGGTCTTCGGCTGGATTCGAACCCCTACTTGTAGCTCTGAAAAGAAACAAATTATCAAAAATCAAATTGTTAAGCACTATGTTAATTTATCATAAGGAACCCATTGCAAAAACTTGCATCTAAATCGGACAAAAAGTAAGAAATTAATATTTTTGAGATTTGCCCCTTTTGGGCCCAATTTATCTCATGAAAGGTACATCGGACATGAAATCCGTTGACATACCCAAGATTGGAAATTTTCCCAGGAGTACACAGAAAGAAACCCCATCAAATTCTGATAAATAATAAAGATTCTACAGCCCAATATATGAAAACACCTAATTTGTCCATTTTGGCCCCTTTTTATAAAACGGGAGGGGCCACAATATTAAAAATATATCCAAGCCTTCCTTTTGTGCCAAGGAACATTGTGTTAAAATTTGGTAAGGATTGATCAACTGGAACTTAAGTTATTGACCAAAAACAGAAGTGTCTACAGACGACGACAACGACAATGACGACGACGACAGCACCATACCATTATACGTCCTCAAAATTTTTGCTGTCGTACAAAAATTCTACAGCCAGTTATGTGAAAACACCCATTTTTGCCTTTTTGGCCCCTTTTTAAAAAAACGGGAGAGGCCACAAAATCCAAAACCACTCATAGTCTTCCTTTTGTACCAAGGAACATTGCATTAAAATTTCAGTAGGATTGATCAGCTAGAACTTAAGTTATTTGCCAAACACAAGTGTCTACAGACGACGACAATGACAGCACCATACCATAAAACAACCTAAAGTATAACAAGTGTGGAGCCAAATTGATGTCTCGCCCGTCCCTGCTTGATCGCAAAATTGATGTGACAACTCAAACTGCCTAAATCAGAAAACGTAACATGTTCACTAGACTGTGAAATTAGATTAAGTGACAAAAGCAATATAGCAGACTGTCACATATCACCCAAAACCAAAATTCTAAATATTAATGACCTACCACTGATAGATACTGAAAAAAACAAACATGTTCTCTAGACCATGAAAATGAGGTCAAGGGCTAAAGCCAAATAGCAGGCTGTCATCTTCCATCTAAGACAAACCCACATGCCAAATATTATTGAAATTGCATTAATAGATACTAGGAAACTTAACATGATCACTGGACCATGAAATTGAGGTCACAGACAAAAGCCCTATAGCAGACTGTCATGTACTATGCAAGAGCAACATATAAACCAAATATCATTGACCTACCACTTAGTTACTGAGAAAATGACCTAAACAAAAACTTAACATGCTCACTAGACCTCGAAATTGGGGTCAAGGACAAAGGCCATATTACATGTCATGAACTACCTAAGACCAACCTACATACCATATATCATCGACCTATCACTTATAGTTATTGAGTAACTAAACTAAGCACAAAAAACTTAACATGTTCATCGGACCGCGAAATTGAGGTCACAGACAAAAGCCATATAGGAGACTCCTATGTAATACTCAAACCCAACCTATATACCAAATATCATTCACCTACAACTTATAGTTACTGTGAAAATGACCTAATCACAACAAGTGTGGACCCAAATTGATGTCTCGCCTGTCCCTACTTGGTCGCAAAACAGATGTGAAAACTGTAACTGACTTATTCAGAAAACTTAACATGTTGGCAGACAAAAGCAATATAGCAAACTGTTATATATAACCAAAAACCAAAATTCCAAATATCAGTGACCTACCACTGATATAGATACTGGAGAACCAAACATGTTCACTAGACCGTGAAAATGAGGCCAAGGGCTAAAGACAAATAGCAGGATGTCATGTTCCATCTAAGACAAACCCACATACCAAATATTATTGACCATACATTAATAGATACTTGAAAAATCAACATGCTCACTGAACTGAAAATGAGGTCACAGACTAACGCCATATAGCAGACTGTCATGCACTACCCAAGACCAACCTACATACCAAATATCATTGACATATCACTTATAGTTACCGAGAAAATGACCTAATCACAAAATCTTAACATGCTCACTAGACTGTGAAATTGAGGTCAAGGACAAAAGTCGTATGCCAGACTGACATGTACTACTCAAGACTAACCTATATACCAAATATTATTGACCTACCACTTACAGTTATTGAAATATGGATCTAATCAGAGAAACTTAACGTGGTCACTAGACCGTGAAATTGAGGTCAAGGACAAAGTCGTGTGCCAGACTGACATGTACTACTCAAGACCAACCTATATACCAAATATCATTGACCTACCACATACAGTTATTGAGATATGGATCTATTCAGAGAAACTTAACGTGGTCACTGGACCGTGCAATAGAGGTCAAGGTCACATGATTTTATGTCTGTCAGGTAGCACTTGATTAGTACTACCACTGGACCAAATATGATGTTCCTACATCAAAGGGTTTTCAAAGTATCCTGTATACATTAAAAGTTAACGCCGTCGCCGTCACCGTCGCCGTCATACTTTGCACGCCTATGTCTCGCTTTCCGCGACTTTCGTCGTGGGCGAGACAAAAACTTAACATGCTCACTAGACCGTGAAATTGAGGTCAATGACAAAAGCCATATGACATACTGTCATGAACTACCTAAGACCAACCTACATACCATATATCATTGACATATCACTTATAGTTACTGAGAAATAAACTAAGCATAAAAAAATTAACATGTTCATTAGACCGTGAAATTGAGGTCACAGACAAAAGCGATATAGGAGACTCCCATGTACTACTCAAAACCAACCTATATACCAAATATCATTCACCTACCACTTATAGTTACTGAGAAAATGACCTAATCACAAAAACTAAACATGCTCACTAGACGTGAAATTGAGATCAAGGACAAAAGCCATACGACATACTGTCATGTACTACCTAAGACCAACTAACATACCAAATACCATTGATCTACCACTTATGGTTACTGAGAAACTAAACTAAGCACAAAATTAACATTTTCATCAGAACGTGAAATTGAGGTCAAAGACAAAAGCCATATAGCAGACTGCCATGTACTACTCAAGATCAACCCATATACCAAATATCATTGACCTACCACTTATAGTTACTGAGAAAGTGACGTAGTCACAAAAACTTGACATGAAAGTTTACGCCGTCGCCGTATTACTTTGTACGCATATGTCTCGCTTTCCGCGACTTTCACCGCGGGCGAGACAAAAATGATACAAGATTGCTACGCGTAGCTATGTCCCCCGCCGCCGCAGAAAAGTCAATTAAGTCCCATTTCTCATGTAAAATTTTGAGAATCAAAATGGCGGCAGGATATGATCAATTGCAGTAGGTGGCAAATAGCTAAGCAAAATTTTAGCAAAATCCCTTAATTGGAGTATAACGAGAGGTGTCCAGAAAGTCTCCCTATGTTGTAGTATGCATTAAGTCGATCAAGTCCAATAACTCCCTTAAAATTTGTCGAATCAAAATGGCGATGTGATATGATCTATTACATATAACGACTAACAATCCTGTATAATTAGAATGAATTCGGACTATCAGTTTCTGAGGAGTTGCGTCCACAAGATTTGTCATTGTATAACAAAGTAGAAATAATCAAAGTCCCATAACTCCCACAAAATTTGAAGACTCGAAATGGCGACGCAATATTATCTTGTACTAATGATGGCTAACAATCCTGTAAAATTTGAATGAATTCTGAACAGCCGGTTCTAAGGAGTTGTGTCCACAACATTTGCCATTTTATAACAATGTGGAAATAATCAAAGTCCTATAACTCCCACAAAATTTGAAGACT
>MJUU01055327.1:12316-23248 GCA_002080025.1 Modiolus philippinarum | reverse complement strand
AATACTTTACAACTAGGATAACAAATGCTTCAAGGTGAAACTAACCAGTGACTTACGCTCGAGCTACAACTACTAAACCATCAGAATATCAAACCATAAGAATAACAAACCATTGGAATGTTTAGTAGCCCTTACTCTTACCAATAGGTTACTATAAATAATTTGATGTTGCCAAACTGCCTTATTAGGTTTAAGGGACCTAGGGTCACATGTGAAAACACACCCAAAATGTTAATAAGATTTCCCCTTTTAACAACTTCTATGATCACATTACTATATAGTTTGATTTGAAACACAACAGCGCATTTATCAATGCATATTGCACCCCTAGGAATTTAACTATTACCTATTTTTTGTTGTTCACTTTTTACAGAACTAAAAATGATCAATGATATTTTCATAGTAAGAAAATGTGGTACATTTTTATTAGAACATTTCACTTTTATATATAAAAAATTAACATTAAACTGATGTGGGTGTGAAGCACATACAATTTGTTAGAAATATGTTACATGTATTATCATATTTATGCCATGTGCAACTTGTAAGATCTACTCAATTCATTTGGATATTCATTTCTCTTTCAGATGTTACAAATTTTTGGTTCACGGTCCTTCAAGTACTTTAATGTGATGTGCTCTGAACAGTCCCAATACCGTAGTGCTTTCACTATGTGAATTGTTTACTATAGTAGTACATATGATTTTTGACAATGAGTGATTCATGGTTTCATTTTTATTTTTGTTCAGACTTGAAAATTATAGATATTTTTTCTATGCTGTTTTAATTCAACTTTTTGCAATTGTTTTTCTAATCTCCATTATTTTAGAAATTAATTGTTTCTAACAATAATGTAATTGTTGTGTATATTTTTTAAATCATTGTACAGTTTCTGATAGCTAATAATTATACCCAGTGGTGTTTTAACATGATTTTTGGTTACCTTTTTATTTTTTGTATTTTTATTTTGTATGATTATTTTTTACATTTATTATATATGCATGTACAGCGCCTTATAGTAGTTTGTAAGTTATATAGGGCGCTTTGTAAGTGTTTTATATTATTAAGGTCTTTCACCACAGTGAAAGACCTTACTGTAATTCTTCCGATTATTTTTTTTTTTTTTCATCCGCCACAACTCAAGCTTCGAAACTACGCGACATATCATTTCGATACTTGGTGTGATAAATCGACATCAATGTGGGACCTTAAAACTGAGGGCAGCATACTGAGTTATTTTTAGTAACGGAGTTATCTCCCCCACTCCGAAAACCCTTCTTATCGGATAAACTCAAAAACCGTAACTGATATCAAAATTCTGAATGGGGGAAAATGTTCGATATATCGTAAGGATGATTTATCATGTACAAAATTTTTTGGGACGCGAGCCCGGTTACGCGTGTTTTGACCCCTAAATATGCAAAGTTAACTAGTTAACTGCTAGTAGTCTCTTGTGATTTTATGTTTATGTCCGTATATTTAGTTCTTTCAGTTTCATTTTTCACAATTGACTCAGTCCTGTTGCTTACTGAATTTTACTGTTGTTACTGTTTTTTTATTATTTTTTTTTAATCACATTGGCTAGGGGGAAGGTTTGGGCCCAATAAAACTAGTTTAACCCCGCCGCAGCAGGTTTGCGCCTGTCCTAAGTCAGGAAATTTATTAAGCCTTTGTGTGTCTTGTCTGTTTTCTAGTTAGTTCACTTTATGTCTATCGGAGTCTAGGAAGATGCTTATTTCGCTGAACTTAATTACTCTTTTATTTAGGGGCCAACTCCGACCTACCGTTGGGTGTGGGGTTTCCTCACCGTTCATTGAAGATCTTATGGTGGCTTTGAGTTGTTATTGCTCCCCTTAGGGTCGTTGTCTCTTTGACACATTCCCCGTTTCCCTTCTTTTTCTTAAATTTCTCAAAATTATTGGATTTCAACCAAATTTTGTTTCTAGGTAGCTTTTATGGTCCTGATTACATCTGGGGTCAAAAAAATTTTTTTCGTCCGCCATTTGAAATTTTGTTATCGCGATATCTCGGAAACGATAAAAAATTTTTGAAAACATTATATTGCAAAAAGACTCCTCTCATTGAGATCTACATTTGATACATTAGAAGGAAAACTCTACGATGAACCGTTTTTGAGTTATAGCCCTTGACGTGTTTCGGTAAATTGTTTTTTGCGAATAACTTTTAAACGCTTAAAGATAATATAGTAAACATATATATTTAAAATGATCAGTGCGGTGACCTTTGACCGTGACCTTTGACCTTGTTATCAGATAAACTCAGAAACCGTAATAGATAGCTGATCAAATATAATGAGAAAAATGTTCATCTTCACGAGGCGCAACTTTGTTACATTTGGTCCGAAAAGGTTCGACTACTCTTTATATGAGTTATTGCCCTTTGAAAGATTTTGAGTTTCCGTTAATGCTTAATACTCCGAAACGATAAGTCGTAAAGACCTGAAACCTTCACCATTGTTAATAAGCGATATATGGCCATCTAAAAATGTCAAGGTCAAAGGTCAACGGTCAAGGTCACCGATGACCTTAGGCCTTGTTATCGCTTTAACTCGTAAACCGTAATAGCTGGTTGGAAACATGTAATGAGAAAAATGTTCAATGTCATAAAACGCAACTTTGTTACATTTAGTCCGAAGAGATTCGACGATGCTTAATACTTCCAAACGATAAGTCGTAAAGACCTGAAACCTTCACCATTATTAATAAGTGATATATAGCCATCTAAAAATGTAAAGGTCAAAGGTCACCAGTCAAGGTCACCGATGACCTTTTGCCTTGTTATCGCTTTAACTCGTAAACTGTAGGAGATAGATGATCAAATGTTTTTGAGAAAATGATTGTCTCATCGAGGTCTACATTTGACACTAGGGTCCAAAATAATTGGACCATTCATTTTGGACCTATGGCCCAAAAACCATTTTTTGGGACCGATTTTAGAGTTTTTTGCCTATATCTCAAAAACTATTAAAGATACAAAGAAACTATAAGAAGGTAAAATGTTCAGCTCAATATGGCCGACAAAATGGGGTCAAGGTCCTTAGCAACAACATTATTTGCAATACAAGTCCTGAGCAACCATATGCGAAAAGTTTTGTAATGTTGTAAAGAGGAAATAAATGACTTTGCCAACCTGAAGTGACTTTCCTGTCCCTAGCAACAAGCTAATTTTTCGAAAAAGTCCTTAGCAACCGCTGAGCAAAAGACTATTAAAGATAACAACTTTTGTTTACAAACATGTTCAACTGAACTTAAACTCGTAAACTATAAGAGATAGGTGGTCAAATATATTGGAGAAAATGTCTAATTGTCGTCTGCATATTTTTGACCGAAATAGATAACAAAATCATACTCAAACATGTAATCATGGTGAAAACTGGTGAAAGACCTCGCAATTGTTCTCTGAACAATTGACTTTTTAATTATTATTATTATTATTATTAATGATCATATACAAAAACAAAATTTACAATAACTTCTAACTTCGATATTTTCTTCTCACTTCGAAAAATAAAAAGTATTTTTAAACCTTCATAACGAGCATATTTAAGTAACTACTATCAAAGCTCGGGAAAATTGGATTAATGACTTAGGGATAAATTGAATTGAAAATTGAGATGAAATTTATGTAACCCTTTATAAAAACTAGAAATACACAGTAACAACAGTATTCTACTGCCGTTGTTAAATTACCTCACAGGATACTTTAACAAAGTTCCTGTTGTACAAATATTATTTTAAGGAAACAGAGTTATGTACATATAACTTCTGCTTCGAGACACCAGAAATCTTGAAGCATATTATCTTGGAAATGCAGATTCAGAAAAAAATATCTGGCTATCAGTTGTCACTTATCTTAAAACAATGTGGCATTGGACACCAATGCCTCCAATGTACTTCTTTCTATAGAGTCTAAAGGAGCAGAACTTTACAATACACGGTATTGTTTTATTTTTAAAATATTATTTATACATATGTAGATCATCTGCTGAAAAGAACTTCCAAGGGCAGCCATTTTTTTATTGGTAAAATTTCTTTGTGCAGAGGTTAAGAACAGGCTAGACTTCTTTTCAAAATATCATATGTATATGTTAAAGAAGTCTAGCCTGTTCTTAATACCTGCACAAAGAAATTTTATCAATTAGAAATGGCTGCCCTTGGAAGTTCTTTTCAGCGGATGAACTTAAAAACAAAGAAAAATTTTAAAATGCTCATTCATTTCAAATAAAATGTATAGTTTAAATATTTATACAAAATAGAAATAATATGTATTTGTCTTTATCTGTCTGTATTTTGATATATTAGCTGTCAATATTTTAGTGTTCTATTTATACAGTCAAACCTGGTTTTAGATGTCACCCAGGGGAAGAGAGAAAACTGGCCAAATAAGACAAGTGGCTGCTAAATCAAGGTTCAAAATAGCTGAAGTAAAAGGAAATGGGAAATAAAATTGTGGCTGCTAAAACAAGTTTTTTGTTTAATCAAGGTGACCGCACGGGCAAGTTTGACTGTATGTCCTTGATGTTTCAGTTTCAAAAATAAGAAATAACATTAAAACAATAGGCTCTCAAGAGCCTGTATCGCTTACCTGGGCAATGGCTGACAGATAGATGAATGGTATTTCCAATAAGGTCCAGAGTTTAAGCTATGTTCACTGCTAGAAGCAACCTTGGATTGGAATTTAAAATTTAGCAGAATGATTTTTTATTTCTATAATTTCAGTTTTCTCGTTTGGTGTCAATGGCAACTGAAAGCACCATCATCCATTATAACCCACAACAGACCCCCATTCAAAAACATTTGGGCAGGGGTACCCCTTATGATCTATATACCTGTAATACATATTGCTGAAATAAAATACATTTTGTTCCCCCTTTAAAAAAAAAGTGGGCAGAGGTTGCCCTCATAATCTAGTTTATACAGATTGCTGACACTGTAAATAAAATATGTAGTAGTATACTTGTTTTTTCTAAATTTCAGTTTTCTTGTCTGATTTCCATGGCAACTAAGAGCTCCTCCATCAATTACAACCTAAATCAGACCACAGTTCAAAAATAATTTGGGCAGGGGTTCCCCTTCTATTCAAAGCAATACATATTGCTGAAATCAAAGCATTCAGAGACCCCTTAAAAAAGAAAAGTGGTAAAGAATGTCCTGATAAATTGTTGTAATTATAACATGTTTGAAAAGAAAATTAAGTTTATAACCTCCCTTAGTTTAATTATCTCCCTTTTTAAAATTTCACTTTTATTATACCTATCTTTAAATTATAGACACCCCCTAATGTGTGTTGATGTACATAATGAGAACTATTTCATATATATGGTACAAGTTCTAGTAATAAGAAAATATTTCTGTATGAACAATAAAACTTTTGTAACTATGTTTGTTATTAAATCATTTTAGGTTTGAATGTGTTTCACATTTAACCATAGGTTTACCCTACTGGCCGCCACCTTGTATTGTAAGGACATAAGGACCTGTATTGGACAGGGCCATCTTTGATGAGGTATGGACCTGCCGAATGCCTTTTTTGAAAGGGATCATCTAAGGACCATTGTTACTACGTTTGGTTCTAATTGGACTTGAATTTTCTGAGAAGATATTTAAATGTGTTTTCCCATAGGGTCCAATGTTAAAACTATGTTTCCCGCTTGCGGCCATCTTGGATGAGGTAAGGAGCTGTTGGATACCTTTTTTAGATGGGACTATCTAAGGACCATTGTGAATAAGTTTGGTTTCAATTGGACTGGTAGTTTCTGAGAAGATCTTTGAATGTGTTTTCCCATAGGGTCCAAATGTTAAAACTGTGTTCCCCGCAGGCAGCCATTTTGGATGAGGTATGGACCTGCCCGATACCTTTTTAGGAAGGGGCTATATAAGGGTCATTGTGACTACGTTTGGTTATAATTAGACTGGTAGTTTCTGAGAAGAAGATCTTTGAATGTCTTTCCCATAGGTCCAATGTTAAAACTATGTTCCCCGCTGGCAGCAATCTCGGATGAGGTACGGATCTGTCGGATACCTTTTATGGAAGGGGCCATCTAAGGACCATTGTGACTAAGTTTGGTTATAATTGGACTGGTAGTTTCTGAGAAGATATTTGAATGTCTTTCCTATAGGGTCCAATGTTAAAACTATGTTCCCCGCAGGCGTCCATCTTGGATGAGGTACGGACTTGCCGGATACCTTTTTAAAGGGCACCACCCAAAGACTATTGTGACCAAGTTTGGTTCCAATTGGCCCAGTGGTTTTAGATGAGAAGATCTTTGAATGAAAAGTTTACGACGGACGGACGACGAACGGACAGGTGGACGACGGACGCCAAGTGATTGCAAAAGCTCATCCTGGCAAAGCCATGTGAGCCTAAAAACAAAATGAAGTTCGATAAGTTTTTTTCATTAAATGCAAAAATACCACATTTTTGACAATGTCCAATTCAAAATCGGTATATATATTATTCATTATATATGCATGTACAGCGCCTTATAGTAGTTTGTAAGTTATATAGGGTGCTTTGTAAGTGATTTATATTATTATTATTATTATTATTAATGGTCATATACAAAAACAAAATTTACAATAACTTCGAACTTCGATATTTTTCTTCTCACTTCGAAAAATAAAAAAAAATTTTAACCTTCATACCGAGCTTATTAAAGTAACTACTATCAAAGCTCGGGAAAATTGGATTAATGACTTAGGGATAAATTGAATTGAAAATTGAGATGAAATTTATGTAACCCTTTGTAAAAACTAGAAATACACAGTAACAACAGTATTCTACTGCCGTTGTTAAATTACTTCACAGGATACTAATAACAAATTTCCTGTTGTACAAATATTATTTGAAGGAAACAGAGTTATGTACATATAACTTCTGCTTCGAGACACCAGAAATCTTGAAGCATATTATCTTGGAAATGCAGATTCAGAAAAAAATATCTGGCTATCAGTTGTCACTTATCTTAAAACAATGTGGCATTGGACACCAATGCCTCCAATGTACTTCTTTCTATAGAGTCTAAAGGAGCAGAACTTTACAATACATGGTATTGTTTTATTTTTTAAATATTATTTATACATATGTAGATCATCTGCTGAAAAGAACTTCCAAGGGCAGCTATTTTTTTATTGGTAAAATTTCTTTGTGCAGAGGTTAAGAATAGGCTAGACTTCTTTTCAAAATATCATATGTATATGTTAAAGAAGTCTAGCCTGTTCTTAATACCTGCACAAAGAAATTTTATCAATTAGAAATGGCTGCCCTTGGAAGTTCTTTTCAGCGGATGAACTTAAAAACAAAGAAAAATTTTAAAAAGCTCATTCATTTCAAATAAAATATATAGTTTAAATATTTATATAAAATAGAAATAATATGTATTTGTCTTTATCTGTCTGTATTTTGATATATTAGCTGTCAATATTTTAGTGTTCTATTTATACAGTGAAACCTGGTTTTAGATGTCACCCAGGGGAAGAGAGAAAACTGGCCACATAAGACAGGTGGCTGCTAAATCAAGGTTCAAAATAGCTGAAGTAAAAGGAAATGGGAAATAAAATTGTGGCTGCTAAAACAAGGTTTTTGTTTAATCAAGGTGACCGCACGGGCAAGTTTGACTGTATGTCCTTGATGTTTCAGTTTCAAAAATAAGAAACAACATTAAAACAAGAGGCTCTCAAGAGCCTGTATCGCTTACCTGGGCAATGGCTGACAGATAGATGAATGGTATTTCCAATAAGGTCCAGCGTTTAAGCTATGTTCACTGCTAGAAGCAACCTTGGATTGGAATTTAAAATTAAGCAGAATGATTTTTTATTTCTATAATTTCAGTTTTCTCGTTTGGTGTCAATGGCAACTGAAAGCACCATCATCCATTATAACCCACAACAGACCCCCATTCAAAAACATTTGGGCAGGGGTACCCCTTATGATCTATATACCGGTAATACATATTGCTGAAATTAAATACATTTTGTGCCCCCTTTTAAAAAAAATTGGGCAGAGGTTGCCCTCATAATCTAGTTTATACAGATTGCTGAAACTGTAAATAAAATATGTAGTAGTATACTTGTTTTTTCTAAATTTCAGTTTTCTTGTCTGATTTCCATGGCAACTAAGAGCTCCTGCATCCATTACAACCTAAATCAGACCACAGTTCAAAAAAAATTTGGGCAGGGGTTCCCCTTATATTCAAAGCAATACATATTGCTGAAATCAAGGCATTCAGAGACCCCTTAAAAATGAAAAGTGGTAAAGATTGTCCTGATAAATTGTTGTAATTATAACATGTTTGAAAAGAAAATTAAGTTTATAACCTCCCTTAGTTTAATTATCTCCCTTTTTAAAATTTCACTTTTATTATACCTATCTTTAAATTATAGACACCCCCTAATGTGTGTTGATGTACATAATGAGAACTATTTCATATATATAGTACAAGTTCTAGTAATAAAAAAATATTTCTGTATGAACAATAAAACTTTTGTAACTATTTTTGTTATTAAATCATTTTAGGTTTGAATGTGTTTCACATTTAACCATAGGTTTACCCTACTAGCCGCCACCTTGTATTGTAAGGACATAAGGACCTTTATTGGACAGGGCCATCTTTGATGATGTATGGACCTGCCGGATGCCTTTTTTTGAAAGGGATCATCTAAGGACCATTGTTACTAAGTTTGGTTCTAATTGGACTTGTATTTTCTGAGAAGATATTTAAATGTGTTTTCCCATAGGGTCCAATGTTAAAACTATGTTTCCCGCTGGCGGCCATCTTTGATGAGGTAAGGACCTGTCGGATACCTTTTTTAGATGGGACCATCTAAGGACCATTGTGAATAAGTTTGGTTCTAATTGGACTGGTAGTTTCTGAGAAGATCTTTGAATGTATTTTCCCATAGGGTCCAATGTTAAAACTATGTTCCCCGCTGGCGGCAATCTCGGATGAGGTACGGCCCTGTCGGATATCTTTTTTGGAAGGGGCCATCTAAGGACCATTGTGACTAAGTTTGGTCATAATTGGACTGGTAGTTTCAGAGAAGAAGATCTTTGAATGTCTTTCCTGTAGGGTCCAATGTTAAAACTATGTTCCCCGCAGGCGGCCATCTTGGATAAGGTACGGACCTGCCGGATACCTTTTTTAAAGGGCACCACCCAAAGACTATTGTGACCAAGATTGGTTCCAATTGGCCCAGTGGTTTCAGATGAGAAGATCTTTGAATGAAAAGTTCACGACGGACGGACAACGGACGCCAAGTGATTGCAAAAGCTCATCCTGGCATAGCCAGTTGAGTCTAAAAACAAAATGAAGTTCGATAAGTTTTTTTCATTAGATGCAAAAATACCACATTTTTGACAATGTCCAACTCAAAATCGGTATATAATAGAATCGTGGAAGACGTGAATCTAGCTTAAAGTGTCCGCTTTCATTTGGGACGCTGACACATCATATCTTTCAATGGTGGTGGCCATAGAATTTCTTACGAGATAAGATTAATAGACCGAAGAAACCTCTGACTAAGTAGCTTTTAAGCCAAATCAATAAATTCTAAGCAAAACAAATTCAAACAAGAATATGTGTCTAACGGACACAAAGCCCTGCGTCGCACCTATTTTGAACAATGCTATATTTCATGATCAGTGAAGCATGAATTTGGTGGCATGGGTAAATATTTGTTATGTTATTCTTTTTTTTTTGTATCCTAATGTGTATTTATATGAAGTTTCATGATAATAGCATACATCCGTCACAGAAAAGAAACTTAAATCTCATACTATCCCCTTTTCCATGATCAGTAAAGCATGAAATTGGTAGCATGGAGAAATTTCTATTATGATTTTTGTTTAATTACACTTTAATGTGTATTGTTGTAAAGTTTCATGATGATAGCATACATCATTCACAGAAAAAAACTTCAATCTAAGGGTAAACCTCATACCATCCCTCTTTTTTCCATGGTCAGTGAGCATGAAGTTGGTGGCAAGGGTAAATTTTTATTATGATTTTTATTTAATTATACCCTAGTGTGTATTTATACAAAGTTTCATGATGATAGCATACATCCTTTACAGAAAAAAAAACTTCAACCTAAGGGTAAACCTCATACTACCCACCTTTTATCAAAGATCATGGAAGCATAAAGTTAGTAGCGAGGATGAATTTGCATTATTATTTTTGTTTAATTATACCCTAATATATATTTATACAAAGTTTCATGATAAAAGAATACATTCTTCACAAAAAAAAACTTCAACCTAAGAGTAAACCTCATACTACCCCCTGTTTTCCATGATCATTGAAGCATGAAGTTGGTACCCGGGATAAATTTTAATTATGATTTTTGTTTATTTATATCCTAATGTGTATTTATACAAAGTTTCATGATAATAGCATAAATTCTTCACAGAAAAAAAACTTCAACCTAAGGGTAAACCTCATACTACCTCCCTTTTTCCCATGATCATTGAAGCATGAAGTTGGTAGCCAGAATAAATTTTTATTATAATTTTTTGCTTAAGGAGGTTCGCTCCTCATGTTTTGGGATTTCTGTCAGATTTTCGGAATCCTCGGGTATTATCCATTTAAAAGCATTATAATTTTTTGCCCATTGACCCCCTTATTTTTTTCCATATTTTCATTTAATACATATTTTTGAGTATTCTGTAAAAATTTTATTGAATTCTATTTATTCTGTCACATTCATTCCTGGTTAAACAGTGCCAATGTTAATCCTATGAAAAATCAGAGGAGTTCGGTTTCCCGCCAAATTTTCAATCACTTAAATCTCAAAAACGAGACCATCGACCTATCAATTTTTTTCACTTAAATTACTTCTATCTTAATTTTCTAACAAAAAATCATGTTTATTGGAAATCCTATTTATTTTCAAATTGAGTGACGAACCCCCTTAA